>BQNB010174761.1:0-13229 GCA_026074375.1 Tanacetum coccineum
AGTCCTAGGGGCTTTCAAATGGAATAAAATCAGGTTTTATTATTTACATAATTATTATATATTTATCCATATTTTATTTAATTAATTTTGTAATATATAAATAATTAATTACTTATATAATTTGGCATAAGTAATTTTACATAATCCTTAATTAGTTTTCTTACATAACATAAAGTATTTTAATCTTACAAAATTTCATAATTGCTATATATAGTATTTTCATAATTTCTATAATTAAACTGAAATTTATTTAAGCTTTTATAGATTTTCTTGCATTAGGGGTATTTTGGTAATTTCACATTTGTTGAGATTTTTAGGTTTTACAAATTTAGCCTAACAGTACTAACTTTAAGCCTAGCCGTATTAACTTCACCCAGCAGTATAAAGATTTGCCTGACCGTACTAACTTAGTACTGGCAGTATTAAGTTTATGCCTAGCAGTATAAACACTAATGCTGTTCCAACACGCATTTCCATCATCAACTTGAATCTCACAATCTCTCTTTCTGGTTTTATACTCATAATATCTCTCAATTTTTTTTGCTCACCAATACACTCTCTCTGTTTTTATCTACTCATCTCTCTTTCTGTTTTTAGCTCACCATTTCTCTCTATTCTTTTTGCTCACTTTATTCACACAAGTTTGTACAATGTGCCATCAATTCCATTAGTTTCATACTGTCCTCCCCACATCCAAGTGTGTTAACTCTTGAGAGAGGTGGATCATTAGACTTTTAGATGCAGCCTTAAACCTAGTTTGAGCATCTACATTCCCAATATGGTAAAGTGGCACCTAGGACCACTACCTGAACCATTTCCCTTAGGACTTGGCTCATTAAGTGTTGCCATGAATTGGGTCTTACTTTATGTTACCACTGTCCTGCTCTGCTTCAAAGCTAGAAGCAGTAGTGGCAGCTCTTTCCATTCTGTCACCAAACTCCTTATGGACAGCCTCATCACCAACCTTTGTCAGGGGGACCACCAGACTGAGGTACCTTAGTGTCCCGACCTCATTTGATTTTCTTATGAGTTTGACACTTTTGTCAGATGCAACATGTCCTCCCATTCATTCTTAGGTGCATAATAGACATCATGAGCCTTCCCTCAAACAATACTTCACTTGATAACAGACAATCAATTATGCTTATCCTGCAAATGTTAGTCCAAAACCAAGAAAAACACAATCCAAAGCATTTTCTTGACTAGCAGTATTAATTTTGACTAACAGTTTTAACTTTAGCAGTTTTAAGTACAACTAGCAGTACTAATTATACTTAGCAGTATTAACATTTGCTTTAACAGTTTTAACTCTGTCTTCAATAATTATACAACAACATGCCTCTATTCATCACAAGCACACTAGAAAAGACTAGATAGACATGTGAGAATTCATGAGGATCCATATTTATGTATAACCCATGAATAGAAGTTAATGACTGTTAAACCTCCCCTTAATTCATGCTTTAGGGATTAAGCATACCAATGCTTGCAATCAAAAACTGAAACCTAGTCACATCAAATGCTTTAGTAAGAAGATCTGCAACATTGTAGTCTGTATGAATCTTGACCATTTCAATCAACTTTTTCTCATAGGAATCTCTAATGAAGTGATGCCTAATTTCTATGTGCTTGGTCTTTGAATGATAGACAGGATTTTTCACCACACAGATTGCACTTTCATTATCCACATGAATCTTTGTCTTCATAAAGTTGTAACCATAATCAAGTAATTGATTTTGAAGCCAAAGAACCTGTCCACAGCAGTTGGAAGCAGCAATGTATTCTGCTTTAGTTGTTGAATTAGCCACAATTGTTTGTTTCTTGCACTGCCATGAGATTAGCCTACAGCCTAAGAACTGACAACCTCCTGTTGTAGATTTCCTATCAATACTAGCACCAGCATAGTCACTATCAGAATAGGCTATCAAATCCATAGGTGAATCCTTAGGATACCAAAGGCCCAAAGTGGGTTGACCCTTAAGATATCTAAAGATTCTCTTCACTGCATGCATATGAGAAGCTTTTGGTTGAACTTGAAATCTTGAGCAAGCACACACAACAAACATAATGTCTGTCCTGGAAGATGTTAAGTACATCAATGATCCAATCATGGACCTATATAAGTGTACATCAACATCTGTACCAGTTGTATCTTTTGATAAAGGCTTGTGTGTCTCCATTGGAGTACTTGCTGTCTTCACACTAGAAAAGTCAAACTTCTTTAAGATGTCATATACATATTTGTCCTGACTGAGAAATATGTCATCTTTTCTCTGCTCAACCTGCAGACCTAAAAAGAAAGTGAGTTCCCCCACGGAGCTTATCTGAAATCTTTTATGCATAAGCTGCTCAAACTCAGTACTCAAAGACTCCTTGGTAGAACCAAAAATGATGTCATCTACATACACTTGAACAAGTAGAATGTCATTCTTGATCTTCTTTATCAACAAAGTCTTATCAATTGTCCCTCTTCTGAATCTATTTTCCAACAAGTAAGTAGATAAAGTCTCATACCAAGCTCTAGGAGCTTGATGAACACCATATAATGCTTTCTCCACCTTGTACACTCTATTTGGAAATTCTGGATCCACAAAACCTGGAGGTTGGTTAACATAAACCTCCTCTTCAATAGTACCATATAAAAATTCACTCTTTACATCCATCTAGTACATAGTGAAACCCATAAATGATACAAAGGCTAAAAATAACCTGATTGCTTTAATCCTAGCAACAGAAGCAAAAACCTCATCATAATCTATACCTTCTTCTTGTCTATAACCCTGTGCTACCAGCCTGCCTTTGTTCCTAACCACAATACCTCTTTGATCTCTCTTGTTTCTAAAGACCCATTTAGTACCAATGGCCTTCTTTCCATGAGGTAAATCCACCAGTGTCCAAACATTTAGTAGTTTGAACTGGATTCTAGTTGTGGGAATAGGACTGACACTCATGTTTGTTTCCAAGTTGCTAAGGTCAGTCTCTGCACCCACATATTCATCATCATATGTACTTCCAAATATACCAGTATCTTGAAGATCAGCAGTATCCTCCAAATCAGGCATGAGAGGATCAAACAAACTTTCATACTCATTCCTTTGTTCTTTTGCTCTTCCAGGATCCACAGTAGTAAAAGATGAACTAACAGTATTAACTGGTGAACTAACAGTATTAAGTCTGTTAGTTTTGTCAGTGTTAGTTGCCTCCCCTTGGCCATTCATGTCACCTCCTTTTGCTAAATCCTTAACTTCATTCTTCTTTCCAGCATCATCTTTAGGTGAGGACTCATCCTTCTCAGAATTTGAAGGAACATTAGAACTTGTATACAGCAATGGTAATAAGATGTATTCCTGACCAGGCACATTCTCTTTTCTAGCTTGTCCTGCATCAAAATTTGTCTCTAAACCTGCATTACCATTAGTTTTATTTCCTGCACTGACTGGTTGATAATTCATAAAATTTGTTAGAGTATCAATATCAAACAGCTATTCTGGTCCACTTCCTGTAACATTTGGATTATT
This sequence comes from Tanacetum coccineum, assembly GCA_026074375.1. Classification (NCBI taxonomy): domain Eukaryota; kingdom Viridiplantae; phylum Streptophyta; class Magnoliopsida; order Asterales; family Asteraceae; genus Tanacetum; species Tanacetum coccineum. Next base: position 3,519 of record BQNB010174761.1, read on the forward strand.
TTCAAGGAAGTTTACATGCAGGTTTTTCTCTACCTTCCTAGTGCTGCTATTAAATACTCTAAAAGCCTTGCTATTTATAGAGTAACTAACTAGGAATCCCTCATCAGCCTTTCCATCAAACTTGCCTAGGTTATCAAGGGTGTTAAGAATAGTAATTGGACAGCTAAAAGGTCTCATAAAACTTATAATAGGTGTTCTACCAATTAAGAGTTCATAAGGTGTCTTATTATGAGGTTTGGTCACTAATACCCTATTCTGTATATAACAAGCAGTATTAACTGCTTCAGCCCAAAATGGTATAGGTAATAGTGAATCTGCCAACATATTTCTAGCTGCCTCAGAGTCCTATTCTTTCTTTCAGCTACTTTATTTTGTTGTGGAGTCCTAGCATTACTGAATTCCCTTTTAATCCCTTTGATTCTACAAAACTGATTCATATCATAATTCTTAAACTCAGTCCTATTGTCACATCTGATGATTTTAACTTTGTGATTTAACGGGTTTTCTATTCCTGTTATGAAGTCTTTAAGGATTCCACTAGTCTCATCCTTTTTAGCTAAGAAGAAAACCCAACTAAATCTGCTATAGTCATCAGTGACCACTAGGCAATACATTTTACCCATGATACTCTTTACAAAGGTTGGTCCAAATAAGTCCATATGCAAAATTTGTAAAGGTTGGCTGACTGAAGTCACAAGTTTAAACTTACAAGAGGCTTTGTGTTGCTTTCCTTTCTAACAAGCAACACATGAGTGGTCATTTTCAAAAATCTTTGAAGGCAAACCTCTAACAAGATTTCCTTTCACAAGTTTATTCATAGTTTTAAAGTTTATATGACCAAGCCTCCTATGCCACATATTAGACTCGTCATTTGTGGCCTTTGCAATTAAACAAGTTAAACCTTTTGAAGGAACAACATTTTTAGGTCAAAACTGTAGATATTATCTTTCATGGGAATCTTAAGCATTACTTGATTTTCATCAGGTAGCTTAAAATCATGAGAAAGAATAAGACATTCAGTTTCAGTGAAAAGAACACTGTTTTTCTTGTCACACATCTGAGAGACACTAAAAAGGTTAAACTTAAGTTCTTTCACAAAGTACACATCTTCAAAGTTTAATTTTCCAGTTCTAATTTTACATTTACCAGTTATTCTACCTCCTTTAGAACTGCCTGCAAATGCAACAAATCCTCCATCATAATCTTGATAATATGTGAGATAGGACTTGTTTCCTGTCATATGCCTGGTGCATTCACTGTCAAAAATCCTTGTATCTTTTAAAGCAACTTGTGGATCACCCTACATATCAAACAAAAGAGAATTAGTTTCTCTTGGGGACCCAAGCCATTACTGACTTGAGTCTGTCTGTTGGATCAACATAATCAAATTGTTTACAAATGTATGATCCACTGTTTTTGGAGATATGATCAACTATATTTCTTTTTGGTCTCCAAACCCATCATGCTTAGGACTTAATAGCATTAATCCCTTGTTCCCCAACAGCACTTGTCACCCTTTTTCCTTTAGCAGTATTAACAGAATTTACTTTAGCAGTATTAACTTTGTTATTCAAACTTCTGTTATTGAGTGTTGTTTGTTGATTAAAAGGTCTCCTGGAAAGTGAATGTGCCTTTTGAAAAACATTTGGTTTAGTTTTTGCAACATTCACAAAGAGTTTGGGTGCAGCAGTATTAATAGGTCTAGCAGCACTAAGTGGTGCTGCTGCTCTTGAAGAGCTTTGCCTAGCAGTACTAATGGGTACAATGCCAGACTTGGTTAAAACTGTTGTTGGAGCAAAATTTATCCTAGAATTAGAGAAATTTTGATGATTAGTCCTTAAAGCATTATTCCAAACTGGTCTAACTTCCCTTTGACCAGTTCCCTTTTGCACATTGTTCATCACAGGTTTTTGTACCATCTTTTTATCATGAAAATCATAGTCTTTAATTAGATGGTTAAAACTACCACACAAAAAATAGGCTTTCTTTGTAAACTGAAACCCAACTCCTAATTTGTGAGTTTTCTTTTCATTCCAGTTTGTTCTGTTATTCCTAGAGTTTTCATTAATTTTCCTAGGTTGTTTAGCTTGATCAGGTTTAAGCTCAGATTTATGTTTAACATTATTAGATACCATTACTTCAGACTCATCCTCATCACAATCAGATACCCAATCTTCAATTATTGGGGGCACCAGTGGTTTTCTTAATCTCATTTGAAGAATTTTCACTAACACTTTTATTGACATTAACTCCACAGCCTTCAAATTCAGGCTGTTGAAACTCCTTAAGACCAGAGCTAGAAAAATCAATAGTTGGGGGTTCAAACAAGTCTGTAGGTGGAGGTGCAACAGCATTATAGTTTTCAAACCCCACACGTTTTATACTCTTATCAACTATTTGACTTCCTATCAATTTATCTAAGCTCTTAGAGGCATTTTCAAATTTATCAATTTTAATCTAATTGCTCTCTTTTTCTTTCTTAAGTTTTTCTATCTGAATATTAAGAGCATTGATTTCTGAGTCTCTAAATGAGGCATCTCTTTTTAAAACAACAATTTGATCACAAAACACAACCTCATTCTTCTTATAGAAAACAAGTTGTTCTTCCACTGATGCTAGACCTCTTTTATAGGTAGCTAAGTCAAACTCAAATTTATTAAACTCTACTCTTAAGCTGTTATACTAAGATTTAAGAGTTTCATAGGATTTAAGACAAGTGTTAGAACAGGTTTTGTGATTATATACCTCTAAGTCTGAGAAAGCCATAAGTGCCAAGTTGGTAGGGACTTCCTCATCAGCCATAAAACTCCAATCAAAACCTGCTTCATCAAACGTCACCATTGCTTTGGAAGAAGTGTCTTCCACATTCACAGTTCTTTTTGAGCTTTCTTGATTCCTAGGCCTGCTTTCTTGATTCCTAGGACCTTTGCATTCTCTTGCAAAATATCCCAACTTATGACAATTGAAGCATTCTACCTTTGACTTGTCATAACCAGCAGTATCACTTCCATTGATGATAATCTTCTTACTAGTTCTCTGATAAAACTTTCTTGCTTTCAAACTTAGTAATGCCAATTGCCACTTTAAATCTATTTCTTCAAGATCATCTTCATGGATTTGGCCAAAAAAAGCATAGACTGTGGCATCACTAAGGCTAGCAGTACTATTATTAGTACTAGTAGTGCTAACATGAGTGCTAGCAGTACAATCCTGGACATTAGTAGTATTATCTTCATTGGTACTGCCAGGAGTTGATACAAAGGCCACATTTTGTGAACTTGAATTTGAGCTTGAGGTAACACTTCTCTTGACCTCTTGTTCAACAATCTTAAAATCGTTGTAGAGATCATCAAAACTTATTGTGCCCAGATCTGGTTTATTCCTCTAGACCACAACATGCATGCTCCATTCAGAAGGAAGGCTTCTCAAGAATTTAAAGTTTAGATCTTCTTGAGAGATGTTTTCACCTAAGATGGCCAACTGGCTAACAATCATCTGAAGCCTATTTGAAATGGAGTCAAGTGACTCTTGGCTTGAAGCACTGAAGTTCTTATACATCTGCTTTAAAAGTGTCTTTTGAGTCTTCTTAGTAGCTTCATTGCCACCAAATCTTGCTTGTATGGCTTTAAACAAAGTTTTGGCATCCTTGTATTGACTAAATGTCAATTGATGTTCATTGGGGAGTGCCATCAGCAACATGCTCCTTGCTTTAACATCATTTTTCTTCTGTGCCTTCTCTTCAGTGGTAACTGGTCCTGGTATAGTTGAAGTAGAGGTACCATATGCGTTTGTTGTAGTTCTAGCTACTGGCTTGAAAGAATTGCCATACTCTATGACTTCCCATAGAGCATAATCTTGCACCTAAAAGTACTGTTCTATCCTTAGCTTCCACATCTCATAGTCACCTTGTTTCAGAAGGGGAAACTTTGCAACATCATTGTTTTGGGTAGTTTCAAGATCCATTTCTTTGATTGAATAAAGAGTTCTTCTAGTTTGTAACTTCTTGATCAAGGTTTCAGAACACAAGCTCTAATACCACTTATTGATCCCTTTTTGACAGATCTTAGATTAAGCTTAAGTTGTCTTAGATAGATCTAAAACAACTATGATAGAAACCCTGAGTAATATATAAAGATTATGCGGAAACTAATCTTTATATACCAGAAGAAACAATATAACAGTAACACAAGAACTTTCACAAAACTTTCAATATATTAAATGATTTACAAAACAACTATATGTTTTGCCTAATAACTATCACTTTTCTATCTTTGATTCGTATATCTAACTATGTCGTAAGGGTTCCTTTTATACACCAAGGAAACCCTAATGGGCTTACAAAACGCGTTAAGTGATCATGCATATCTATTCCTAATATAACTCATGCATATCACATAAGCAGTACTAACTATATATGACTAACAATACTAAATATACAACTAACAATACTAACAATAACTGGCAATACTAACAATGTACTGCCAGTACTAACTAACTATTAGCAGTACTAAGTGTAAAAGCTCTAAATCCCAACACTAAATAAAATTTGAAACCTAACTATTCCCCACGTAGCGGCGCCAAAAACTTAATGTGCAGTTGTTGTAAACTCAGAAGAAGTTTTACAACTCCCTAGGCAGTGTACCTAACCATTGTAGTGTAGTATAGGTAAGACTTGGAGGTTGTTATCGTTCTCTAGGGGAATAGGTTGGGAAGGCTCGAACTAAACGTAACTAAGGTCTAAGGGGATTGAAAGGAGATTATTTTTGTGTTTTTATATTTTTAGAAAGCAATTAAAATCTCGGTTTAAAAGGGGGTTTTAGTTTTTAGCCAATTAAACTAATAACTAAAATTAAATCTAAACTACTATGTGGAAACTCATATAGGTAAATAAATGTGTTTACTTAATCATGCATGATCCTTAGTTTGCTTCTCCTAATTCTATTGCTTTGTCACACTTGTGATGCGATGTGTAAGTATTTCCTAAGTCATGAATGAATTACACAAACCCGCCATCTGCGTAATATTCCGTTAAGGCAACACACAAGTAAGGTAGTATAAAGACTATCACAAGGCCCCTAAGAGTACATTACGCGCATTAAAATACTTAAAAGGTGATCAACCATAGATGGGTAAGGTAGTATGAAGACTGTTACCGATGAAATCCTTTCTACACAGTCACGTTTCCCTAGACGTCTTCGCAAGCAATTAAGAAGCTAGTTTTCTAGAGCCTAACGTGCACACCCATCAACAAGAAGCAATATTAGAAGGATCTACAAACTAATTCACATGCAATCATAAGCAAACACTATAAGATCTAGCCTAGCATGTTAAGGAAAAGCGAAGAACAATAATTAATCAGACAACACATAGACATATTGAAAGATTAAAAGATAAAGAACTTCACTGATCAAAACATGGAGTTTAGGTGGTTACAAAGGGGTTTGAGAACCCTAAAAACTTCCTAACTACTGTTGATAATCATACTATAATAATAACTAACGACTCCCACAACTTCCACACTTTTAAAACCCTAAAAATGAGTTTCTATACGTTGTCGCTTTGTAATCCTAACGTCGTCGCTTCGCCGAATCTTCTAGGGTTTCTCTATGTCAGTTAAGTCCTAATGCCGTCTTAATTTTCCTGACGCCGTCTCTTTGATGATATGACGGCGTCGTCAGTATTTCTGACGCCGTCTCCACAGTCTGTGAGCAATTCTTCTTTGACTTTGGTGTAGAGTTGTAATCTCGTCCGTTTCTTCCCCAAATGAGCCCAAGTCATGTGTATTTCCTCAAAATGCCATCCAAGTGATAAAAAATACAAAAAGGAACGATTAAGCACATATTTTGAGCATATTTGCATGATTTGGGGGGTTAAATGACCCCGAAAAAGTGTATAAAATAACACCTCATCACTTAAATTTTCACTCATTCTTCCTACTTTATTTTTGGTATCACCGACATCTTTTTGAGGGGGAGGGGTATAATAACAATTCCCTAAGTGAATGGAAATTTTTTTATCAAGGGACAAAGAGCATAATTTTTCAAGATGTTTTTCAAAATGAAATTTAAAATCTTTCAAAATTACTTGCTCGACTCCATCCTCATGTTTTTCATTTGGTATCACCAATTTTTTTTGAAGGGGAGTATAAACATTTAAAATTTCCAATAATAATCATGTGATAACTGTTTTCTCCCATGTGCTTTCAAAAACTCATAAAGCTATATAATCCATTGATATTCAAAAATGTTTAATGGTATGCTATTTTTGAGGGGGAGCAAATTGGATTAAAATGTGATCGTCTTTGACTCAAGTGCAAACTCTTTCCTCCTTGTGGAAAACTCTTTCATTTATAATGCATATGTGTAAGGGGAGTATTTCTGAATCAAAAATTTTCAAAGTGTCATATCTCTTTCTTAAACACTTTGATTAATTTTCAAATAGTTTTATGGTTACGATCTCAATACCCAAACAACCTACTATTTCACGACGAACGATGAAGTCATAACGTGGTTAAGGTTTGGTATTATCCCATGATCCAACTAGAACCGAAGGGATCTACCCAGGGACATTCCATTAGATATAATAGAAGTCCTTAGGAAAGATGGAGTTGAATGAGAATATGGGAAATAATGTTGTCTAAGGCATGAGCTAGCACCGGAAAAATCATAACATGGTGTTAGTAAGGACGTCTTGGAAAACATTGAAGGGGTTGAAGAATGAAAAAGAAAAGTTATGTAAAGGTTGAAAATAAATGAACCCTCCACAAAACTTAGGACATAAAGCGAGTCAATACATAATCTATCGGATATCACAAAGATGATATTTGGTATTGAAGATAGATATCATGGACCCAATGATGCAATGCACAACCCTCCCCAGCAACTCAAGTTTCTCTCAAAAGAAATCTTGTTTCAATTTTCACCGAGACATAACACGTAATCTATTGAATTTCTCACTCTGAGATCATTAATATTGAAAAGGTGGCAGTCTGCTCCAGCCTCTGATCACTAAAATCAAAACGCACTTATTGAGTCTAGAGCCAAAAGAGATCAATATAAATCACATTAAGACACATTTCAAATATACACTTGTTGTTCATAATAAAGAACACAAGTTGTAACAAAGAGTCCTATGCATTATCAATAGATCTTGCCGGGACATTTAGAGTGGTACTCTTTAGTACTTCACAGTGACGAATGTAAATCCTTTTAGTGTCAACATCAAACAACACTACAGTAGGTGACATGGGCAATCTTGAAAAAGATCAAACATGTGATAATTGGAAATATATTGCGATCCAGGTTTATGAATTTGACGAGAAACACCAAAATCGTTGATGTTTACTTCACAGTTTACATCAATGATTCACTTGAATTCATTTTTATCCTAACTTGAAAGGGAATCCAGATTCAGGAACGGCTGTAGGTTTTTCGAAAAACGTTGTTAGGATCATTTGATGCATCTGGTTTACAAAGCGTTGTTAGCGTCTTTTGTTGCATCCGTTATATAAACCGTTAGAATGTTTTGATGTATCCGTCTTATAAAGTGTTGTTAGCTTCATTTGATGCATCCTTTTTGTGAAACGTTGTTAGCATTAACTGATCTATCCGTTCTAGAAACATCTACACTTCAAGCTGAAAAACCTGTTAAGGAGATTCATTTCACGAATCGAATCCTGATGATGCAGGTACAATATTTATACTGTGTAACGGTCCTCACAGAACCGGAGGTTAAAGTTACCAAACTTTGATGAACGAACAAGACATTCGGCCATATCTGCTGTTTATTGTTAACCCTTACATGTGCAGGTACCAACGATGGTGTAACTACCTCATTCTAGATTCGTCATATTCATAGCCACCTGCTCATACTCAAAGCTTCAAAGATTCGAATGTCAAAGATGAAAGCTCAGAACGAACAAAGATACACTTTTGCAACTCTGATAATCAAGAACTTCCACAAAGAATTCAAGATAACGATTACAAGTGGATCAAGTCAAAACCACCAATTTAAAGATTGAAGTAATGGGGGAGATTGTTAGCTCATCAAGATTATATGAACAACTACTCCAGATGAGAAATATTATAAGCTTTCAAGACAAGTATGTGTATGCTGGTCGACAAGCGATGATGAAAGATCTCAAAGGCTAAACACGAATAAAAGAAAAAGAAAAATCAATATCAATATCAATATCACAAGCATGATTGGAACGATAAAGATTAAGTTTACTACCCAAAAAAGTTCAAGAACACGATACAAAGCCACACGGAATCAGAAGATTTAGTATAAGTGAATAATCGCCCCTTAAGGGGATATTGTTATGACTGTTTATTTTGGGAAGTGCTGGTTATTCGCATTTACGAACTTTGTAACTATGTAATAGGATAGTTAGGTAAACGGGTTGGGGCTTTTAAGATAATATTGTTTACGTTTCGGGCCTAGCCTATCCCAAAGCCTAATTTTGGCCCATTTCTATCTTAACCCTAATTCCCCTTTTTTGGGTTCGGGTATAGGGAATGTGTAGTAATGTTATGAATGACCTGATAACGAATATTGGTAATAATATCAGCAAAAGAACGTTAACCTGTGCTTTTAGACATGCTAAGCTCCACATATTCTTGTATAGTCTAAAGGGGATTGATGTGTTAAGTTTTATACACGTAAAATATTTATAAAATATAATACTTTAAAAGAGAAATTAAGAAAATTACCAAGTTACCCTTGATAAAATTTACTCTCAAAAATATATATAATATAATATATAATACGTATATTAAACCGGGTAAGTATGATCACCCGGGTCGTTATCCCCAATGACTAGTGAAATTGAAACCACGTTTAGGTTCGGATTCTGATTTGAATTAAGCAAAGATATGATTTGATTATTTAAAGCTACAATTAAAATAGACAATTAAAAACAATTAAACTAATATGGAAATAAAACGCGACAAATAAACAAGTAACTAATTTTAATCCCTAAAAATTTAAACTAAAATTCTAAACCTAAATTAGGATAAAAGAAAATTTTAGGAAAAAGAAAAACATTTTTTTAGCTTTTTAGATTAAAAGATATGATTTTTCTAAAATTTAAACTAATTAAAAACTATAAAAAACCCTAATTATTAATTAAAAATATAAAGCTAATTAAAAACTAACTTAGGGACTAACTGTGTAAGAGACTTAAGGACTAACGGGACTAAAGCATTTAACGGGCAAGTATTAACTAAGAAACAACTAAAACGGAAAAATTACAAGAATGGTCCCTGAGGACCAACCCCGACTACAACTAAAGTCTAATTATAAGCTTAAATTTTAAAAGTGCTTATCATTAAAAACTTGAAAGAGCAAAGTTGTAACGGAAGCTAGTAGGAACAAAATTAATAAAAGCTACTTGGGCTGAAAATAAAAATAAGCTCAAATAGAGCTTATTTCTAAACTGACATAAAAAAGGAGGCCTTAACTCTTGGTTTTAGAAAATAAGCTATAAAAGACTCAAAATTAGCTCAAAATGTAAAAGGAAAGAAGTTCTAAAAAGCTTATAATATACTTAATCTATAAATGAAAAGAAATAAAGGCTTAAACTACTTTTAAGCTACTGAAATTGATCATGAACTAAGCAAACTCAGAAAACAAAAGCAATAAGCAAAAATCCAAATAAGCTAAAATACTCAAAAAGAAAATCTAGACTTTAAGCTACTGAAAACTTATAAA
>BQNB010174762.1:0-13229 GCA_026074375.1 Tanacetum coccineum
ACGATGAATCTAATACATGTGTGTTAGAAAGATTTAATACTACAAGCTGGAAATCATGTCAAGGAGATTCTTCTTAAATTGAACCTACCTGATAACAGGTCGATCCTCACGGATTCGAAGGTTACTCCAACCAAACACGGGCGAATGACAAAGCCATATTCGCCCCCTAGGTTTATTGCTAACTGTTTTATTGCAGATTCACATAAAGATGATCATGGAGGTACCTGGTCCAGCTGACTCACAGATTCATAGCCACATGCTCATACTCGACCGACAAACATAAAGACATCATGAAAGCTCAAGTACATGTTTCAAGACTTCCGCTACTCTGATACCGTACGTCTTTCTTGAAGTGACGAAGTATTAAAGTCAAAGAATTTCAAAGAAGTTTTCGTCACTCTGATACCGAACGTCTTTCTCGAAGTGACGAAGTGTTAAAGTTAAAGAATTTCAAGAAAGATGCAGCATTAAAGCTTTTCAAGTCGACAAATCAAGAAAGGTATGAGCATGTCGGTCCAAAAGTCACAAGTTCACAAGATGGCAAAGTTTACAAGATGGCAAAACGAGATTATGCTTAGTTGATGATCTCAAGGTGCTCAAGATCACATTATCACATACAAGTCAAGATAAAGGAACAAGCTCAAGCCTAAAGTCAATGATCACTACACCATATTCACAAGAAAATGGAAAAAGAAAAAGAAGACTACGAGCTCAAGACTAAAGTTAAAGCATAGTATGCTAGGTTTAAGTCTTTGTAAATTGGAGTGACCTCCCTTAGGGGGAGATTGTTAGAAACACGAAAAGTATCAGTCACTTCCAATAATAGTTAGTCAAAGCCCGTAGTTAGTCAAATGTAATGTTATTAATCTAATTGGGCCAAAAGGCCCATGGAAAGCCCACAAGCTCTCTATGGCCGGTCATACTTAGGGTATAAATACCCTCTCCATGCCTTGGAGAGGGTGTTGGTTGTTCATTATTTCACACACATAATACAAGTTTTCTTTCATGTTTCTTTCTCTCTCTAAAATGTTCATCCAACCACTCTCTCTCTAAACCACCTCTCTTTCTCTAACCTTGTATGTTATTTAATTATTCTACAAAGTTGCTCAAAAAAGATACTCCGTTCGAATTCAATAACGAATGTCAAAACGCATTCAAGATATTAAAAGAAAAGCTCACATGTGCTCCTATGATCGTAAGCCCAAACTGGAGTCTTCCTTTCGAACTCGTGTGTGATGCAAGTGATTTCATAGTCGGAGCAATCTTAGGTAAAAAATAAGGTAGAAATTTTCATCCGATATACTTTGCAAGCAAAACTCTCAACGCAGCTCAGCATAACTATACAATCACTAAAAAAGAACTTATGGCTGTAGTCTTTGCTTTTTTACAAATTCCAATCATATCTGGTATTATCAAAGACAATCGTACACACTAATCACTCATCTCTTAGACACTTATTCAAGAAACAAGATGCTAAACCACGCCTTATTCGTTGGATTCTACTCTTACAAGAATTTGATATCGAAATAAAAGATAGAAAAGGTACAGAAAATGTTGCAGCTGACCACTGATCACGAATTGTAAATGAAGAAACAAGTGATGACAGTTAAGTTGATGATAATTTTCCTGGAGAAACTCTTATGGAAATAAACACTGAAGACGAACCATGGTTTGCAGACTTTGCGAATTATTTAGCAAGTGACATCATACCTAAAGGAATGACATATAAGCAAAAGAAAAAAAAATTCTCAGACATCAAACACTACTTCTGGGAGGAACCCTACCTCTTCAAAGTATGTTCTAGCGGTATGATCAAACATTGTATCTCTGGATCAGAAACTAGAACCATTTTAGATCAATGTCATTACGGATCGACCGATGGACATTATGGACCAAACACCACAGCTAAAAAGGTCTTAGACTCAAGTTTCTACTGGTCAACCATCATCAAAGAAGCTCATACTCAAGTTTGTCTTTGCAAAGCATGTAAAAGATAGGAAATATTTCAAAACGTAATGAGATGCCCGTAAACAACATTCAAGTATGTGAAATTTTCAACATATGGGTTATAAATTTCATGGGACCCTTTCCAAAATCATACAAATTCGAATACATATTAGTCGCTGTCGACTATGTTTCTAAATGGGCCGAAGCACAAGCTCTACCAACAAACGATTCCAGAGTTGTTATTACTTTTTTGAAGAAACTATTCTGCCATTTTAGAATGCCCAAAGCTCTCATAAGCGACAGAGGAACTCATTTCTACAACAAGATAATGGAAAAACCCATGAAAAGATATGGAATTAACCACCAATTCTCTACATCATACCACCCTCAAACGAGTGGTCAAGTTGAAAACACGAACAGAGCTCTTAAAAGAATTATTGAAAAGACTATTAAAGACGATCCCGCTATCTGGTCAAGAAAACTTGATGACGCTCTGTGGGCTTTCCGTACAACTTACAAACACCAATGGAACAACACCGTACAAACTCATATATGGAAAGAATTGCCACTTACCATTTGAAATTGAACACCGTGCATACTGGGCCCTGAAAAACTGTAACCCAGATCTCATCGCTGCTGGTGAGAAGCGAATGTTTCAATTACACAAGTTAGACGAACTAAGACATCAACCCTATGAAAAATCTCGTCTATACAAGGCAAGAACCAAAGTCTAGCATGACAGGAAACTAAAGATAAGGAAAGAATTCAAACACGAAAACAAAGTGTTGCTCTTGCATTTAAAGTATAAATTCAAGCAGCCGAAGCTCAGATCTCGCTGGCTAGGACCATACGTAGTAAAACATCAATATCCATCCGGATATGTTGAACTCTATGGAAAAGATAGAAAAACATTTATTGTTAACGGCCACTGACTCAAGCTATATCATGAAGAAAAATATTATAATGACCGAAGGGAAGCAATCACTCCCTTCTTTCCGAAAGAATGAACTCCAGAAGTAGGAGTCTAGCTAACGACTCTCTTAAAAATTAAGCGCTTCTCGGGAGGCAACCTGTGCTTTACTTAAGTGTGGAGGAGTCCCTCATCCATACAATTCCACTCAAATTATTTACTTTCTCTAAAAAAACCCAAAAATATTTTCTTTTTGTGTGTTTTTATGTGTTTACTTTTATGCAGGTATTATAGCTCAAATCTGGAAAATTATGAAATATGCTCAAAGATAACTTTCATGTAAGCTACAATTCTCTATGCCCGAGAAGTACCGTTCACCTTTAATTTTCCCTATTTTCTAGTTATCAGTTATCACATTGAGGGCAATGTTCAACTTAAGTGTGGAAGGGAGCTAAATAAGAAAAATTAATCATATCCCTCCATGTTTGCTCTGCCAAATTTTTTTTTTGCAAATCTCAAAAATTTTAAAATTAATATATATGATTTCAAAATAAAAAGTGCTCTTAATAAGGCAAATCCACCCAGATCGACATTATAACTAGCACAAACCAATCCACTAAATTGTGAGAATTTTAAGCCTTAGTATATATTCAGGTACCCACTTTTGGTACCTAAGATAATTGATGCCTTTAGCTTGTTTGAGTTAAGGTTTGAATGCAATTGCAAGTGTCTCATCTGTCGTTACAACTGTGTATTTGTAATTTGTTGCCTTTTCTGGAACAATGGTATTGGCTGAAATTATATTTGAGTGAGCCGGTAATTTAGAAGCTCTAGAACTTGTGCTCGATCATCATTTACTAGACCGAAGCCAAATTAATTCATAAGAAAATCATATGTTATGAGGAGAAATAAATCCTAAAAGTTCTTGCAGCACTCCTTTTTAATGCTAAATGCTAAAGTGAAAAAGATTGAACAAGATTGCTCAAAATGAAGTTCTGTGCCAAGCCTTGGTTATCAATAAAAAAATAGAAAAAACAAAAAATTCAAAGTTCAAGGCTTAAGTTCGGCATAAGAGATCTGTGTATGCTGTTCTCCTTCATCAGTGTCAAGTTTCGCCCTTCGGTCATGTTTATGTGTCGAGTACAAGCCTATGGTAGCTGTCTAGATTATGTATGCGCATCTAAGTGACTTCACAATTAAAAAACTCTATCTAAGTGGCTCGAGTTAATTAAAAATCAAACACATTTCCATGTGAGGTGCTCTGTTATGTGTCTATGCCTGAAAAGATATATAAACCAATAAACACTTGTAAAATCCAAATTTTTCTCCACGTCACGATAAATGATCTTATTTTTCTCGCTTTATATTGCTTGAGGACAAGCAACAGCTAAGTGTGGAGGGATTTGATAACGCCTAAATTGTACATGTTTTTACCAGCGTTATTTATATATATTCTATCATTTCTCGTGAACTTTTGATACTTAATAGCATAAATTATGTGCAGGTTCACTTGAAGTCATCCCGAGCTTAAAGGAAATAAAGTTCAAGTGTTTTCGATTATTGGAAAGCAAGCTAGAAGAAAAGAAAAATCTCAAAGCTAAAAAAGGCACAAGTACACCGCACATACCCTAAGTGTGCCGCACTTCCAAGCGAACTCAAGAACTAAAGTCCATTAAATGAAGATACATTTACTACCCAGTACGCCTGAACAAATACTTTTGTGTGCCGCACTTCTTCAATAAACATTGAATTACCTTCGCATTTAATCACCAAGGCGCCGCATAAATCTTTTTGTTGTGCGCCCGCACTTTACGCCCAAATTTAACCTATAAAATGAGTGCCGAATTTTACACAAATCATCCATTCTTGCTTCAACACATCATCTCCCACTCAAATATCTCTCCTACAACATCATATCTCCAATTCTTCAACCAAAAAAAACATCATAAACCTTGAAGATTGAAGATCAAACCACAAACGAAACTCGAAAGAATAATATAATAGAATTATAAGAATAAAATGTTGTATTTCAATTCCATACTTGTTACGGGGAGAATTTTGGTCCATATTCTTACCTCGGAAATAATATGTGTCTTGTTATTACCTTTAATGTTGTTATGAACTTCATAGCCATGAGAGGCTAAATCTCTCATGACTACTTGGTGAAAATAATATAATGAATAAGCATTTGGTATAATTACGATCTTGTTAATCTTAAGCTTATGTTACAATCCTATCGTATCTTATCTTATCAACTTTAATTATCAACTTTGATTATATACTCACACCGGTTTAGGTCAAAAGACCCATTGTGATCTATATAGTTTTAAATATTTGTCTATGATCTTTATCGTTTGTACGAGAAATCCACTTACGTTATTTGACAAAAAAAATAGATTTGATATAATAGTAATTGGATATTTTGAGTGACACATTTAATCGAGTTAACTAAACATAAGTCTTAAGTTAAACAAGTTAATTTGTGAAAACGTTTTCTGACGAGAAAATACTTTTTATAAATTAAAGTCCTAAGCCTAAGATCGTAACTATCACCATTGCTTATAAGTTATATGAAATTATCCGAGTAGTCATATTTCTCACATTTGTTAAAGTTTATTTTTCAGCTGATTATTCAACACTACGCAAATCCATGTAGACGACCTGGTCTTACCTAAAAAAAGAATGTACTACATACGTGGGTTATACTTTGACCAGTGCGTTTCCATCTAATAAATGGTAATCTCAGTCTTATAAATTTAAAGCTTTCGAAATACATTAAGTTCTTTTGTGATTTTAGGTACGCCTAAAAGTCAAATTAGAACCGGGTGAATGGATCAAAGATAGTGGATGCTCAAGATATATGACGAGCAACAAAGATCTCTTCTCAACCTATGAAACTATTAATGAAGGTATCATAGTGTTTGGTAGTAACACTAAAAGCAAGATCATCAGAAAAGGTACGATTACTCACAACTCTTTAACTATTCATGATGTTAGCCATATAGAAAATCTTAGCTTTAACTTACTTTGCATAGGTCAAATATGTGATAAAAAGTACAAAGTTGATGTGAGGGTTGCGAAGACTTCACAGGAAGTTTTAGAATCCCCTAGGCAGTGTACCTAATTGTTTCAGTGTAGTATAGGCAAGACTCTGTGGTTGTTATCGTTCTCTAGGGGAATAGGTTGGGAAGGCTCGAACACGGTCTAACAGAATTTTAAGGGGTCGAGAGAAAATTCTTTTTGTGTTTTTATATTTATAAGAAAGCAGGTTGTAACAACCCACAATTTTCATCAATGTAATTTCAACTTATATTATATTAAATAATACTTTTTCACGAGAATTTTTTTGCTTTATTCCATTATTTAACGTAGTTTACATAACTAAAGTAAACGAGCTCACGCAACTACCTATACCATCTCTATCAACGTTTATATCAAGTAAACGAACTAATATGTCAAGTTTATATTCTAATATCCTCTATACCATGTACGTTATCTATTTAACATAATTTTCACGACGTTATTACTAAATGAACATTACCCGTTAACATTTATATCAAAAACCTAATCTCATATATTATTTCCATTCAAAATAAATGTACAAACAAATAAGATAAATGTTCAAGTCTCCTTAGCACACATTTGAATATCAATTTCCCTCCCAAATCCAGTGTACAACATCTTTAAAGCACAAGGTATGTCGGTAACCCAAAACTACTTTCACTTCACCATTGATACAAAAAAATAAGATGAGAAGATATGAATTTTAAAGAGAAGTTAGAGAGAGAAATAAAGAGAGATGATGAGAATGGTTGATTAACTTGCAAAGATTACAAATGAGACCAACCACCTCACCTTCCTTGGTGAGGTGTATATGTATCCAACTAAAAGGCTTTCATGCCTTTAGTTATTCTACGGGCCAGGCTTGGGTTTACTTGGGCTTTCGCCCGATACACGTGACCGATTAGATTACCATAAAGAGCCTGTTTACCCGTCTAGCCTATTACAACGTATAATTAATTAATGACCGAGACCTAATATAATTAATGAGTGAACTTCCTTATTTGACTCAATATTTTGAGGCTAACAATCTCCCCCAAAGTGAGTTCATTATGACATTCCTTTGTGAGATCAATGAGATTGCTTTTGTCGTTGAGCTCTTGTGATCTTTGTCTCTGTCTACATTGTAGGCTTGTTCCTTCATGCTTTGTGATCTTTGATCTTTAGCCTTTGTCATCTATAAATATATGCAAGCTCCCTAGTATTGTGATACTATATAATCGGTTTAGCGTTTTAATCACTACTGGAAATGTTTAAGCAACTAGAAGCGATTATTAAATTATGTCTTGTAAGGTTTTAATATATGATTTTATACTTGCCAAAATGTTACATTTTAGGACCTTTGAGAATGAAAATGGCAAAAATTTTATGTTAGGGGGTAAGGTTATTCGTATTGATTTCAGGTGGGGGAGGATTAAAACCGGTAAGAAGAATTTTAATAATATTTTAAGAATTTATAATAGTCATACCCTGGGGTTTGCATTTTAACGAGTTTGTTTCATATCAATATTAAAAGATATACAACGTAAACCTGTACTTTGGAAAGTGCACATAATAGACCCTTGATATGATTAAAACTTGATAAAATGACATGTTCATTCTCTTTTAGTAATAAGTTTTTCCAGAAAGTTTATGATAAATATACCCTTGCATGGATCATATTTTACAAAACATGTCCAAATTGCCATGCAAGCTTAATTTTAACATTTCAATAGACATTATAACTTATACTAAACTAAAATATGAAAATTTAAATTAACGAAGTTTAAAAAATAACGATTCGTTAAGCTACGGAAGCAAAACTGTTCAAATTATGTTTTAAAACGAAACGCTGGGTTTTAAGTTCAAATTCCTTCAATAATCAATAAAGAGTTATTTAACAATTATTTAATTATCCTGGATATGATATAACAATATTTTAACTAACATTATAACATTTATTTTTTAATAAAAAACATAAAAATAGGGTTTTGGTGTTACGGTTTTTGGTTCAAAATGGAAATGAAGCATGAAATTGAGTTATGAAAAAAAAACTTATTTTTTTTGTTTTTTTATTTAATTTTAAGTTTTATTTAGGATCTTATGAACATTATAAATGTGTAAGGTAGCAGTAGATCATAATCCAAAACCTAGGTTAGCGCTTCATGAGCAAATGGTGGAAATGGGTCCATATTCGTGTAGTATTTCACTTGTACGCCTTGTATCTTGTTACCTGGGCTATCATACAAATCTTTAAATATTTTCTTGAATGATCTTCTTAGATGATCCTAGGATCATATGGAGCAGAGAATGTTTGCTCAATTGGGATATAGAAAGAAGAAGTGGGGGATGAAAATGAATGAAGAGTTTTCAGTTCTATTTATAGGCGAATCTAATCTAGGACACATGGAACATCTAGAGGGTGATTAGGAGTAGCTATGGGATGTGTTGGATAGGCTAGAAGCTAGCAAGAATATGGTGGAAACACCATGTGCATGCTGCGGCTGAAATAAGCCAACAAGGTGCTCATGTGGCTTCATTTGAGACCAAGCAAATGTTATAGCAGGTGCATAAGCTATTTAGGAGGCCAATGATCTTTGTCATTGAGGTGCTTTCACATAGGTGGAGGTTTAAATGGGTTAAAATAAGCTAGAAATGGGTCGCGGGTCATTATGGGTTCGATTAGGGTTTTCTTGAGTTTTCAAGCTTGTATTTCGTGTAAGCTTGATTAGGAATGTTTGGTTACTGATTCTAGGACATATATTAAGGATTATAATCAAGAGTTGGTAAGTGGTTTGAGTATAAATTGGTTTGAAAAATGAGTAAATAAGCCGCGGGTCAAAAATTAGGGCACGAATATGGTTCATTAGGGTTTTCCCTAGCTTATATATTCATAGTACATTGCTAGAGAAATTGATAGATTATGGGGAGGTTTAAAAGCTCATTATCATGATTTACAATTGCACTTGAATAATTTGTTGGTGGTTAAATGGTTAAAACGAGTAAAACAAGTGGCGAAATGATCCATTTATGTATGTTTAGGGGAGGTTAGTCTTGGATTCATTTTGTGTGATAATAGGAGATACTGGATGGCGTGTAAATGAAGGATTGACGATATTATTAGTGATACTGAGTTTGAACGACCAGAGAGATAGCGTCACGAACTTATTTGAGAGCGAGATGGTTTTGAGTGATTTAGAGTGCAGAGGATAAAAACCGAGACTCGACGTGGTCATTATATTTATCGATTTAGTACTTTCGGGTTTACTAGGAGGTTTCTGAGACGTGTTTGAAATATAGGGTTTGAAGTGTAAAAAATGTGTATGAAAGGCTTATGGAGTGGAATTAATTAAGGGATATCTCTACATTGTCATAAATAACTGTAAGTTGTCATTGCACAAGAAGTTAGATTAGTGACAAGGAAAAAAAAACTAGAGGTAAAACGGCTATTTTGGATGTTATGCTTAATGACTTGTACGTTGTGCTTTAAAAACTTGTACGTTAACCTTGAGGAGATTTATATCTCAAATGAGATGTTAATTACACTTGTACACATCATGCTATTATCGAATAGACTTGTACAATTCACTTTAGAGTATTAAAATCCCTTCATGGAATTTAGGGTTAGAGTATAACGATCAACGTTTTAAAGCCCGTTTGAGATATAACGTAGTGAATGGTACATTATATGAAATAATGTACTTATCGTAATAAGAGATATGATTGATTAATTGACCTGACATAGTTACAAGAAGTATGCATTCGGTCAATATATGAAGACATGGGGGAAGGAGGGGGGGTGAGGGGTGATGGCCATAGATAAGTTTGCGAGCCGTCACTTAGTATGTAAGTTACATTGACAATAATGAACAGATAACAGAATACTTGATAATACAACTAATGTAATAAAATGAAAAATTTCCCCATACAATTGTGATAATAGAAAAATAGGTTTTGTATTTGATGAAAATTCTTGGGTTGTTATATTACAGGCCAAGTCTAACTCTTTATGTAAAGGTTGTTCTACTTTAGCTTGTTCGACTATTTCCTGAAGAATATCAGCTTGTTCTTGAGTGTACTTAAGGTAATCTATGTGAGATTTAGGGGTCAAAGGTTCTAAATCTAGCTTGAAAATTCCTGGAACAATAGTGCTGGCAGATGGTATTTGTGTAGCAATATCAACAATCTCTTTTCCTTTTATTTTTCGTAAATCGTTTTTCAATGATGTTATCACAAAAACCTTATCTTGAATTTGAGTTTTTAAATCCTCATTCTCTGCAGATTTTAAGTTTAGTTTATCAATTAAAGAGCCACTTTGTTCTTTAGAATGAACACGTTTCTTTTTAATTGAGTCAAACTGCTCTTTAAAAACCTGTTTAACATGATTAATTTCATTACAAAGACGCTCATTTTCCTAAAGCAATTTTGCCACAATATTCTCTAGTTTCACATTTTTTGTTTCTATTTCACAATAATCATACTTGACATTCTCATCCTTGGAATTTTCTCTCATTGATTTAATCATGTCCTTCAACTTACAAATGGTACTGTCTTTGTCTTGAAGCTAAGCTTTCAAATCATTATTTTTAAAAAATTCTGGAATTTCAAGAGCATTTTAATTATTACAAGATTCATCCTTTTGAAAAATTTCTTGATTAAGTTGTATTGACAATTCAAGAGAAATACAATGTTTTTCAAGTTGTGAGTAACTTTTCAAAAGATCATTATGCGCATTTTGTGATTCCAAAAGCTCAGCATCAAGATTGAAACACTTATCACAAGATTTATTTCTCTTTCTTTCCATATTCACAGATTCACCATACAAAGACATAAAATTCATCATAGTTAAAAGAACATCTTGAGACATGATTTGTTGTAAGAGTCGATCATTTTCCAAAAGTAATTCTTTCTTAGCAATTTATAAACATTGTTTGTCAACTGAAGACTGTTGAACAGCAACGTCCATTTGGTCAAAAACTGTCTGTACTTTTAGTATTTCATTTAGAAGATCTTTATCAAACACATTGAAGATGTCTTTTAAAGATTTTAGAAATGGAATAATTTCATTGTTAAAAACAACTTTTGTATGTTCAAACCCCCGTTCACCTTTTGAACGAGCATCAAGTGTAGTCTTTATCTTCACCACGTTGTAAAACCTGGCAAGGTGAAATTTAAGCTTTTTAAGGCTTTCATTCACCAAGCTTACCTTATGAAGTTCTTTAGGAGCTTCTATTTTGACAGGTGATGCATCAGAAGGTTTACTGGTAAGATTGGACATACGCAACCAGAAAGATTGTTCAGCCGCCAATTCTTGTTGTGGAGTAAAACGTTTCCCAAAATCTTCAGATAGTCTATTTAATTTTTCATAATCAATAGGTTTATGAGAAATGTTTTTTTAATAACCTCTGGATCCTTTCCTTTTTCAGACATTTTTAATTGACTCTCTTCTTCCAAAATCAATGTCTCTTCATCATCAATCACAGGCATAGCAACATGTTTAGCAGAAATAACAATACCATCATACAAGGTTGGTTTAATCCGCTAAGCTTTTTTAAGATAAAACGGATTTTGATAACCTAGAGTTTGTTTGTGAATATTATCATAGAAAGCTTGTGGCTTAGTTAACATGTGCACTATTTGAGCAGATTGACACACTTTAAAAATAATGTTATCAAGTTCCTTTATCTTCTTTTCCAAATCAATTTAATTTTCCATATATTTATTTTCTTTTTCTTTGGATTCATTTTTGAAAACAGTGAATGTTTGCAATAAACATTCCTTTTCTTTGATTTGTTTAGAAAGATTTTGCTCAAGTGAGTCAACTTATTCTTTCAGTGCAAGCTTCTCTTTAATCATATCATCCATTTGAGAATCAATCATTTTTTCACGACTGCTTAAATCAATGTTAAGACGTTGTTCAAAAGTTTTGACTCGTTCTTTATATCTCTCTAGCTCAGCGGTTACTGATTCATTATTCTGTTCCTTATTAGCCTTTTCCCAATTATTTAAATGATTAATCATTTGTTCTGACATTTGTTCAATCACAGATAAGATCATTGAATCTTGTTGTGCCTGCAAAGTATTATCTTGAACTATTGTCAGTTGTGTTTCTTGCAAATATTGAGAATACACAATGATATTGATATCACTATGTATCTCATTTATATAAAATCCACAACTGATGTTTGTTCAAAATCCTGCATTGCATGCACACTTTGATTTTCCATATCATTAAGATAGGTTTCAGAATAAGGTACCTCTAAGATAATGTCAGAACCATAGTTGGAAATATTAACCATGAGAATCGCTTTTGCATTCGAGATATCATCACAGTCAGAATCATAAGTATCAAGATCCTCAGTCTGAAAAGTAGCATTGTTTGGAATGATTGTCTGAACAACTTAACCATCTGGAACCCCTGGATTTGCAAGAAATGCGAGTTGCTCTTCATCCAAAATTTGTCCAGCTTCATGAGCTTCAGCTACCATTGCTTTTTCCTTATACCATGCTGCATTCCTTGGTCGCTTAGGCTGAGTGCATTGCCTAGCCATATGTCCTTCACCTTGACAGTTGTAGCATTTAACAACTCTTGCATGTCCACTTGCATTATTTCTCCCAGAACTAGTAGCATTACTCTTATAACTAGTACTAGAATAACTTTGACCTTGTCTCCCCTAAACTTGTTGCATTGTGACCCTTCCATCTTGAATAGTGGCTTGGTTTCTTAGATTCAAGGAGGTTCTAAGTTGATTATTGGTTGAGGGGAACCTTGAGGAAGCTACAACTATTAGAAAAGCCATTGCCTTGTTGAGACAAGCAATTAGATCATCTCCTGGAGAGAATACAAGAACAACAAAACCTGAGTCCACAAGAGGTGACTCAGTCATCGGTTGTGTAGAAACTTGAGGTGATTGATAAGTAATTTGCAGAACAGATGAGGTTTGATGATTCATTTGAGAAAGATATTGATATGATGGTGGAACTGTTGGATGATTGAATTGAGGTTGTGATGGATAAGTAGATGAGTAATGTTGAGTGGGATGAATTGATCCATATTGAGATGGTGGAAACTGTTGTTGAACCTGAGGATTGTTGTATGAAGACTGATAAGTGTTGAAGTGAGGTGGTGTCATCTGCTGATTTACAACAAATGCAAGTGGATCTTGATTGCATTCACGCAGGAGACGAACTTCATTTGCATGGAGTTCGTGTTGTTCAAGATATGCATGAATCTGATCAAAATTGGTAGTTTACAAATCTTTTACAAGCTTGACATCAGTCACAAACTTACTCCATTCAGGTGGAAGACTGTTTAAGAACTTGGTATTAACTT
>BQNB010174763.1:0-13229 GCA_026074375.1 Tanacetum coccineum
GGATACATGAAAAATACAACCACCGCTCAGAAACCTATATAGGTGGTTCGTCATCACAGACACATGAGATTGGTGATGTATATAGTTCATGCCAAATAATCTTTTCACAAAATTGGTCCTTGTTTTTAAATTTATTAAACGGTCCTTGCCCGAATTATTTTTACAAAATTATATACAACTTTTTAAATCTTAAGCATTTACTTTAAAAGTGAAAATAATATTTGATAAAACTGGGAACAAAATTTTTCATTCTATATATAAAAGTTTGCACTAGGACCATTTAGGAGGGACGAAAATCACATACAAACCTATTTTGAAAAAAACTCGCAATGGGGCTTATTTTGCAATAGAAAAAATCGAAAGGGACCTATTTTGCAAAAGAGGCAAATCGCAAAGGACCGTTTTGCTCAAAAAATCACCTTTTAACCGGTTTAGCCGATTTAGCAGTAACCCACGTATCATATTAGTACAAAAATGAAGTTAATGTATCACAAGAGTAATATTTCGAGTACACGTACAATAACGATACATTTGAGAAAATACACGTCTATTATATGACTTAGACCAAAATTGAACGACGCTATTGACTTCACTTACAAATAGTTTACCGGTCAATAAATCATTCACAACACTTTCTTCCAGATGTTTACAAAAACTATATAGACAAATATATAATTGTATCATGATGTTTCAAGCAGAAAAACCTTGCTTTCACCATAAGACAATAGTTGTTGTTTATAACAAGGATTATTTTATAAACGTTAAACACTTCAAAAAAACATATTTTGTAACCTTTTCATCTTAAGGGATGCATATCACTCATCTACAATACTTGAGGGACACCTTTACACAACTATAAGAACCTAAACAAAAACGGTTTATCCACACCCCACAAAAAAAACCCGCAAAAAAACACCAAAACAAAAATCGTCATAGTTTGAGCATATATTATCCATCTAATATATAATCCTGAAAAGGGTTTTTGTAGGGTTTTGTTCTACACACAAATTATCCTTATCAAATATTAAAAAAAAAATGGGTTCTTTGAAGAATGAAACAGAGCATTTTAATGAAGAAGAAGAAGATGAGCCAATTTTGATGGAGCAAAACCAAAGGTTTTGTATGTTTCCAATAAGATATCAGCAGCTTTGGGAGATGTATAAGAAATCACAAGCAAGTTTTTGGTCTGGTAATTATTGTATTATGTTCTTGTTTTGTATGGTTGTATATGTAGTTTCTTATAATTTACATGGTAGGTATGTGAATTATGCAAGTTTGTAACATAAACACGGCCGCCCCTAAATTTTAAAAAAAATTGAGACAAAATTACATATTGAGGTCCCTCGAGAAGAAATGTTATATATAAATTGTCACCGTGTATAGGATATAATGCAAATTAGTTATCTAAACGTTCAAACGTATGTCTCATTTAAGATATTTTCTCATCTAAATATATTTTTCTTCTAGAAAAATATAGGTAAACATGCATGTAATTGTTAACGGGACAAATTTACAAATTTTAAGGCCCCTAAAATTTTTGAAGCCATATGCCGTCGCTCACTTTGCACACCCTCAAAGACTGTTCTGAACATAAATTAATAGATTTTGTGTGTTGTTAATTTGTAAAAAAAAAGGTAAAGAAATTATTGGAAGGCCGGAAGACATGTGGCAAGTTTTATGCCTAAACATGCATGGCATGTTATTGGTTGCAGTGACGGAGCCAGACTTTTGAGCTCGGGTGGGCCGAATGAAGTGTTACATCGTATAACTTACATAAATGTGATCATTTTTAAGGCTATCGGTATACACTTTCTTACAAATTTGCCATAAAAAACATATATATGCTGGGTAAATAACAAAATATTTCTTTTTTTGCATTCACGTTTAATAATTGATCAAAAGTTGAATGGGCCAAAATATACTTATGTGAATTTTTGGACTAAATTATACATATACATGTCATGTTAAGAAATTTATTTGGGTTGGCCATGGCCCACCATGTGTCCAATGTAGCTCCGTCACTGATTGGTTGCGGCTAAAGGACACACTTTTTTCACAAACTAATAAAATTACGCACATATTTAAGTGTTTTTAATGTTTTTTGTGTAATACGTTGTGTTTTTTTGCTGTTTTTGTTGCTTATCTAAGTTGTTAGTGATAGTCATCATTCTATCTATGTTAAGTGAAGTTCTTGTAGTTTATGCAAGTTTATAACATGGGATTGTTAAGTTTATTAAATAGTAGAATCAAGATGATTGATTGTCTAAGTTTTGATCTGTGTGTTCTATTTAATCCATATGAAAGCAACTATATTTATTCTTGATTGTGCAATAGTATAAGTGGGTGTGTTTTCCTGCATTAAATTTTGTAATTTGCTACAGTTTTATTTTGCTCTTATTGTTCTATATGGTTATCTACGTTTTTCCAATAGTCTACATACAAGAAACTAAACTTTTTGTAGTCCATACAAGCTTAAAACTTGGGCAGTTTTTTATTGGATATATATTTTCTAATGTAATGCTGTATATGTTCTTTATAATCCGTATAAAAGTAAGTATTTCTGTTTACTGGCTGTGCAGTTCCGTAGTTTGTGTGTTTTCTTGCTTTTATATCATTATGTTTTTTGAAGATTTTTATAACCTTTTTTGTTGTTTTATGCGATTATTTATACTTATTTTTCCTTAATAACCTATACAAAAGCAAGCATTTACATTATAAAACTAGAACAACTCCAGTTTTGGATGTTCTATGAAAATTTCAATTTCTTATTATCTATTTAATCCAAATTACGACTACTAAATGGATGTACAGTTATTCAACTTCTGTCTGATAACGGTTTTGGTGGTTCAGCTGAGGAGGTTGATCTCTCTTTGGACGTACAGCAGTGGCAAAACTTGACTGAATCAGAGAAACGATTCATAAGCCATATTTTAGCCTTTTTTGCTGCATCAGATGGAATTGTTTTGGAAAATCTCGCTGCAAGATTTCTTAACGACATTCAAATACCAGAGGTAAATTATAATATTCTATTTATGCCCCCTACACAAAAAGTGTGGGTGTTAAATACCCCAAAAAAAGTGCTTTCCACAAATGCCCCAAGGCGACCTGGGCAACTTTCACCAAAATTTTACACGTGTCCATGCAAGTACTTGGGCGACTTGTGACACTTGAGACACTTGTCAAATTTTGGTGAAAGTCTCCCAAGTCACTCGGGTCACCTTGGGGCTTTTGTAGAAAGCACTTTTTTTGGGGGTATTTAACATCTACACTTTTTGTGTAGGGGGCATAAATAGAATTTTCCCTTATAAAATTTAGCACTAATTTTGGAGATATTAGTTAATGGACTTTTTTGGACATGTGACTAATTTGAGGTGTTGTTTTTGTGGATAGGCCCGGGCATTTTACGGATTTCAAATTGCAATGGAGAACGTACACTCTGGTGGAGCTTCTTACATTTACAAATTTGCTTAATATATGCTTGTTTGAGCTGTTTAACTGATTCGTACTGTGATATGTAGAGATGTATAGCTTGCTTTTGGAAACATTTATCAAGGATCCCAAGGAAAAATATAAATTGTTTAATGCAATCGAGAATATTCCTTGTATTGCAAGAAAGGCGAATTGGGCTTTGAACTGGATCAAAAGGTAACTTCGGTACCACAGTTAAAAAAATTTCTTTAAAATTATTTGGGATGTAAGCACTGATTTTCTCATTATTGTTGCATTTCTGTGCAGCTCCAATTCATTTGCAGAAAGACTCGTTGCCTTTGCATGTGTTGAAGGAATCTTTTTCTCAGGAAGGTATGAGATTGGACATATTTTTAAGATATAAAAATATAAACTTTGGATGTACAAAGGTTATTCATCGAGCGCCCAACCAAGTACACGTTAAATCATACTTAAAAACCATTAGGGTAACTGTTAGCTTATATACTTTCTGTAGTAACTGCTGATAGTTTATATCTATATCGCAAAAATGTTTTATATGTGTAAATTCGTTTAATTTTTTGTATGTATTTCAGCTTTTGTTCAATTTTTTGGCTAAAGAAGAGGGGATTGATTGCCAGATTGACTTTCATCAAATGAACTCTATCGAGAGATGGAGGGTCTACATTGTGAACGTGCTTGTCTCCTTTATGGTGAGTGTCCACATTTTACATAACCGCAAGGTTTGGGCAGTATAGTTTCTCAACGGGTCAACTGGTAAAAAAAATACTAGAATCTATAACTTATTCAAAATAGAAACGGGTCAAATGGATCGAAAGTCACCTAAAGTGTTTATTAATGCTTAAACTTCTAACTCGCTATTTTTAAAGAAGTTTATTTCTATGTATTTAACCTCAATTAGTTTTTATATTCGATAAAATAAAACGACCCGTTTTGACCTATTACCCAACCCACCAATTTGATACTAATATCTTTCACTGATCAAACATAATTGTAAAGACAACCGTTAAGAAAAATGCTGATATTCCTTTACAGATTATTACGAAAGCAGCTTCCTTGGGAAAAAGTCGATGAAATAGTGCACGAAGCAGTTAATATAGAGACTGAATTTGTATGCGAATCACTTCCGTGTGCACTAATTGGCATGAATGCAACACTCATGAGCCAATACATAAAGTTTGTCGCTGATCGTCTTTTGGTATGACTTATTTCCATTTACCTGACCAAAATGTCACAATCTCCAGTCACATAAACAGAATATAATAGTGTCGATCAACAGGTTTCATTGGGTTGTCAAAAGAAGTACAACGTAGAAAATCCTTTTGATTGGATGGAGTTCATCTCACTTCAGTAAGTAGTTCATAATCTTTTTTTTATTGGTTACGTAAATTGTTTACGTTTCGCGATAAATTACGTTTAAGCATACCCGGAACCAACAAAATTAATCTACGCTTCAACAAATACTTATGTTTATAACAAATGCTCAAAGTTTTATAAAACTTTACCTACATTCATCACTTGAGCCGAATTTACCATGAAATAAATAAACCAATACATACACTTTACAAAATTATACAATATGTTTAAAGTTACCAACTTATACTAGGCAAGTAATACTTTCATTTTGCAAATAAGATATTAGCTAGTCAATTCATTCCCTAAATTTCATGAGATGATTTCTATTTTAGGGAACCAAGTCATTAAAACCTAAAGACTTTCACAAGTCTTGACCAAAGACTCCTTAATTCTCTCATTGTGTTTCTTTGACTAGTCTTAGGACTATAAAAGGCTTGCACTAGTAAGTAAACTCACACACTTCTCATTTGCAAAGAAAAACTTCACCATATACTCCCTTTGTCTCTCTAAAACCCACGGCCAACATCAAACCACCACCAAATCCATACAAAATTTTATTTACAACACTTACTCATATTCCTACATCATATCTAAGACCTACCAAGAAAGATTTAAGGCTTGGTTAAGCCTTTACAAGAGTTAAGCAAAGAAAAAGGAAAATTAGGGTTTACTTGGAAATTAGGGTTTTCAAGATCTTGCAAGCTTGGGTTTACAATCTAAACAAGGGTTTGGATTGTGTTGGTTATCATATTACATCACCATAAGGTTATCTAAAACCCTTTATGTCTTTACAGTTATCATTTTATGTGTTTATATGTTCTATTTAGCAATATCACCATTTAGGATACTTTTAAACATGTAAAACATATTTCTACTTGTGATCATGGTTTTGAACATTTTTACATATGTTATGAGGTTGATAATATCATGAAATAATGGATATATAAGTATTGTAACATGTTGGTTAAGTGTAAACATGTATATGTATAAACTTGTAATTTAAAGTTACTTAAGAAAGTTTAAGGTTTTTAAGCCTTGTTAAGGACTTGATACTTTGGAACTCATGGACACAATATGGATCTTGGACTCTATTATATGTAAGACAAGTATATAATAAGTCTTGGAAAACTTGTGGTAAATTATTAAGTTAAAAGGTATATAAAACAAGTTATAAAAATGGATATGTATAAGTATTATAAAGGGGCTGTTTTGGTTCGACCTTGGTAACAGCCCTACCATGTTTTAAAAAGATAGTACGCCTCATGACGATTCCAAAATGATAAGAAACTCGAAAAACCGATTTATAACGAAAAAGATACGACGATTTCAAGTTTACGTTAAATATATACTTTTATAAAACTATTTTTATAAAAGTTACTATTCACCACAGAAACTTATACTTTTAAAACATCAATAAATCGATAAAACTTTTAAATACGAAGACGTGCTCGAAAGAATCGCTAAAAACGGAGTTAAAACGAATAAGTTACGACATTTACGAGATTTACGATAACTAAATCTATAAAAATAAATATATAACTGTTATGAACAGTAAAATCACTATTCATCAGAAAAACTCAAATTTTGAAAATGTTATATTTTGATAACTCGTCTTAATACGAAGGCGTGGACGTAAGAAACGAAAGAAACGGACTTAAAACGAGAAAGTTACGCCAGTTTTACTAAAGTATACTTATAAACGTTTTTACTTTATAAATATGATTTCACTAAAACGATTAGATGGTGATGTAGCTATATAGAATTATATGTGGTATTAGTTAATCAAAGTACTATATTACTAGGGAGTTTCATAATGAGGCCTCTTCGGGGTGGCGTATCGACGAGTTGTTGGATTTACGATTTAAAGTGTCCTAGCTCCTCATACGTCACTACATGACCTCTTAATTATGATAGCCCGAACGATAGTATGATGAGCTATACGACCTATAAATAATCAAAGTGTTTAGTACTTATACGACCTATATTGGATTAGGTTGCCTTCGGATTCCTTCGTGACGCATTTTTCTATTGTGAATACTTGTTGATTACCATTCACTCGAGGTGAGTTCATAGCCCCCTTTTTACTACGTGATTGTTTTACAAAATCTACGGGGTGAATTACATTGCTTGTTTTACTATTGGACACAAGTGTTTTTCTAAGTGTTTTCAAAGTGTTTACAAAGTGTATGCTATCCAGATTACTGCCTGAATATTATTGCTAAGTTACCTTATTGCCGTGAAGTCCCTATTTATCATGAACCGTTAATTGCTATTGTAGTAAGCGCGAGTGTTGTGGATAGATCTATCGGGACTGACAATCCCCACCTTTCCTTGGGTCACTAGTTTGATCAAGGTGCATTTAACATTGAGAGGTGTTAGGTTGTTGGCAAGCATCCTATATTCTGATTGGGGCACAAATCTAGTTAAGGCTTCGGGGTCATGAGCTTAGTGCAATAATAAACGTTTTGGACTACTGAATGTGTTTCAGAGTCTACTATTACTTCGATCTTGTGGTCCACCCTTTTTACCGATAAACCTATGATTTCACTCAACCTTTGTGTTGACTTTTAGCATGTAATTTCAGGTCCTAGGGTATGAAGATTGGACGGGAGCCGTGACGGATATCAATGAAGATGGATTCCGTGTTTATCTATATTCAATGCAACTTTTATTATCTTTAAAAACTTAAGTCATCTTTTGGTATTATGAAGCTTCTGTTTAATTAAATATGTACTTGAAATGTTTATGACTTTTAAAACATATGAGACCTAATGTATGAACTCTGATATTTTGCTATGGCATTGAATGAAATCTTATCTTAAAACGTCCATTTAAGGTCGTTTCCTATATCTTGATTGTTGTACTTTGACGTAGCACCCCATTGTTACCATTCCGTTGCTACCTGATTTTGGGGGTGTTACATTAACATCATTCTCGCTTGTATAAAGACTCACACACTCTCTTGCCATCAAACATTGTCTCCAAAAGTATATATATTTTACAAATCAAGTTTGTATTCAAATTAAAGTTAAAGTTGTTAAAAAATTCAAAATAAACCCACTAAAAATATGAAAAACTAAAAATTGCTTTCTGCGGATGCATAAATTGTGACAAAATAGTGTGTCTAGGACCTTAGGAAACAAAGTCCCCGGCCTAAGTCTTAAGAATGATAAGACCACATCTAGAAAGTAAATCATTAGCACTGAATAAACAAACAACTTCTATCGGATTAATGATGGCTAAGACAGTTACTATCATAAGGCTTGACATCTCTTTATCTTCTTAATTTGTTGGACAAGGGTTAAAGTGTCTTATTGATTGGTGATCAGCCACCAACCCGTGCGCAGTCCTCTCGGGCTGAAAACCTCCCTTTTACCTGTTAGAATTAGAATTAGAACTAACATAGGATTAGCATAGATTAGAATTAACTTAGATTAGATAACCAAAATATTAATAAATTAAGAGATTTAACCTCGCTTCAAGTGTTCGACACCCTACTTACCACGAATCTACCACTAACCGGGTACACTGCCCGTTAAAGTGTTGTTTTTGGTTAAGTCGGCAAAATATAAATTAATAACTTGAACTTTCATAAATAATCACCATACAATGACACATCACCAACCCACCTAGTTCTCTATAACCTTGGCTTTGATTACCAATCTGTCACACCCGACAATGGCAGAAACTCAAGAATGCAACATAATGATCAATCATAACACAAGATACAATATAGAGAAAACTACAATGCATAAAATTCAAGTGTTACGAATACCATCAACCTCGAACAACCTCGAGTGATGTCCTAAATCATAACCAAATCCATAATCTTTTACAATTCCAAATGCCCACACAGGGGTCCAAATCCAAACTTAAACCAAAACTTCCAAATACTAAGAACCAAACAAATAAACAAGCAAGGCTTCACATGAAAAATCCAACGAGATACACCTAAGCCTGCTATCACATATCACCAACTATTCATCTTTCACTTCACCTAAAAATGATACTCGAAAACGTCAACAAAATAGTTAGGTGCGCTCGTAGGTTTGACCTTAAGAACCCAAAGCTGTGCCAATATCTCAAAACAACACAGAAGACAAAAGTACAATATGATAGTGAATATATGAGGAACACCCATGACTTAACATCCTCGCTAATCATGTAAAACTTGACCTAGGCCCACCCGCTAGATACAAAACCAACCTAGCATCACCGCTATCGCGGTAGCAAATATGTCACATAAGCACCTAAAGGGCCCTATCACTGAGCAAAATATTAGGGCAGGACCCAAAACCAAAACCCTTGCCATGACACACAGTACATGCAAGTAAAAACCAAAAAAAAAAACCCCCTTTTTTTGGGCCCGTGCCAAACATAGTGCACACAAGTAAAATCACATCACATATATTCACATAGCAATCATAAGCACATAATTGTCCCAAAAACAAAACCACGTTTCGCACAGTCAAATTTCAAAACAGTTCAAAACACATTTGAGTATCATTTTCCTCCAACGAAAAAACAGTAGAAAAATGGGGCTACGAGAACTCACCTCAAGCAAGTCTTAAGCAACCAAATCTCAATCACACAAGCAAATGCAACGACGTCCGCACACGACCTAGTCCAATTAATGTCCCATTACTCAATTATTCCAAAACAGCCTTCACGATATGATGCATAGAGGCCATATGCGTTGTAGCAATTACTCCATAACAAATTTATGGTGTGATGGTTACGTCATCATTTCCAAAATAACTTAATCAATCCGATATTCCACGATACATACATGTACTATTCAATAAAGAAAATAGTTAAGTAAATATAGAGTGAATATTTATAATAAATAATTATAAATATATCTCGAATAGTCCATTCGGTACCTTTACTTTCCAATAAAATAATCATAATATGGTTGAAAAGGAAACGTTTACTCATAATAAGCATATTAGAGAGGTTTCGAGAAAAATTATACTTTTTGTCTTTTAGTGAATTTATTAAAATAATAGAAATAAAATTTTAATTAATTAAACCCAAAAAATCGTGTACTTAAGTAAAATATTCTAATTATAAAACTTCTTAGCAAATTTCGACATGACCGTACGTTATATAATTTCTTTCCAAAGGTTTCAAACCTTTAAATTTCAACACCTTTCACCATTTCGACACTTTCGACAAAATTTCAAAATCTAAATATTTGGACGTTTACTAAAACGTTTTTTCTAAAAATGGTGTCCATATCACTTCGTATATACATTTCACTTTCAAAAGTCTGTCAAAACTCTTTAAACGACTAAATATCGCTTATTGGGCTTTAAGGCCCAACAAGGGTCCAATAAGGTATTTATACGTCTAAAATACGATCCAAGCTCAAAACTAAGGTCCATTTATATACATAAGCTCATACTAATAAGTAGAAAATAACCCGGACCACATTAAGCCAACAAATAAGCCACGACTTATTCGTGCTTATTGGGTCGTGAGACCAAGAGCTCAAAAATCAAGTCCGTAAGCTTAAAAATAAGCTAGTACGCTACGTATAGTATTTGGTTAACACCATAAGCTATATAAATAGTCCAATAACATACGTCATACCACGAAAATAATAAAAATCAGCTTCCCTTGTGATTTTAAAGTAGGACGTGAGCTCATAAGCTCAAAACAAGTCGCGAAAAGCCCACAAACTACGCTATACAAGCTATTATACAAAATAAGCTATCTAGCCATATATGTTTCTCAACCATAACGACCACAATATCAAAACTAACAAAACCCTTTTGTTTCTTCTCTTATTTTACGCAAGCCAAACACCCCTTTTTATTCGTTTCGTTTCCAAGAATCATTTTTACGACGATCAACTTGTACAATTAACATCTATGCATCAATATAAACCCAAAAGGACAAACGAAATTTAAATTTCGAAACTTACAAGAAAATCTTCAAAAATGTAGATTTCGACACGAACCAACAACCCAAACGTTGTTTAAATGACACACCTACACTAAATCAACTCATTATATCACCAATCTTCATGTTTTTTGTAACAACCCGAGTTTTTATGACGCGTATGACGATCGCGGATTCGACGTCATAATTATTATTTTATAAGTTCATGTGAACGAACGTCGACATTTAAAATTTTATTTGTCGTGAATAATTATTTTCGTATTTTATTACGAACAAAATTTAGAAATTTTTATTTTTGGACGTTTCGCGAGTCACCGTTTGACCGCGCGATCGTTAAACGTTTTAAGCATCGTAAAAATTTACGACGCGTCTCGTTATTATTTTTGTCATCGAAAATTATTATTTTCGAACCTAGTCGGGTTGATCCTTGACTTTGGACCGAAGCCCGCGTTTTAATTAAGGTTTACGTTTAAATAATGAACAAGTGACATTTTATTAAAAAGCTTACAAAATAAAATGCAAGTAAATAAATTGACAAAAAAATACCATGATGAGCATCTAGCTCATACATAGCCGGCTATGGCTCCCAACACACTCAACCCAAATTTTTGAATTTCCAATAACCTGCAATAATCCATTATAGATATCTTCCCAGGGTGGTTAAAAATCTATAAGAGACACAAGTAAACTCATAGATTATAAAAACATTTGTTTTCCTCCTACCTCTCTTATCTCTCCTAACCGCCACATATATACACACACATATACATAAAACTTTTTCAAGTTTTTGATCATTTAAACCTGCTCAATAACATCACTCAAAAATAGTCTTAGGAATAAACCAATAACCAAATGAAGCTGGTTTCCGCTCCCTTATCTTTTTTGAATTCAAGACGAACAAGCAAACCAAAACACCCCTTGGTGTTTGTAATTTATCTAGCAACAAACCTTGTTTAGAATGATGATATTTAAGATCATCTATGCAATAAAATAAACATGCCAATAAGGTTATGCATGGTTGAGTTTTATTAAATTAGTGGGTTTTTGATTTGTTTAAAGGTTTTAAGGGTTAGTGGAAAGAGGTGTAAGAAGAGTTTTGATAAAGTTTGAATTGTAAAAAGCTTAAGGTTGTGTGGGTCGGTCGTGGGTGTTCGAACCAAGGAGGGAACACACAAGGGTGTGTTTTGTTAGTTGCTATTAAACCAAGATTATATTAGGTTTAATTTGGTTTTAGTTGAAATTGGATTGGATTAGGTTTTGGTTTAGATTGGGTTTCGAGGTCGCGGCCAAAAAGGGAACAAGGACAAGTGTGTATTATCTAATCGAGTCCCGATCTTAGCTACAATAAGCTTTGTGAGCATGTCTTTATATATTGCTATTTCGTTTCGTTCATTTTTGATTTTTATACCTTGTTTGCATGTGATGAAATCAATAAGATCTTGCGTCGTCTAGTTAATTTTGTTATAAAAAATCAATGCTACATATACATTCTTTTTATTCTAAATAATCAACTAAAATACTATATTAATTCTTTTTAAAATATAGAAAATAATTAAATTTTAGAAAAAAGTATATTTGCTTAGCTAAAAGTTTACAAACTACTCTACTAAAATTATTTTTAGAAAGAAAAAAATAATTAATTGTTGAGTTTATTAGTATAGGGTAGTAGAAATTCTATTTTGTCAAGCATGATTTTCCCAACAAAATAATACAGCTGTTATTTTCTCTAGATATATTATATTTAATTAACGCATGTATATCTTCACCTTCCATATATATATACTAGTTGGATACCCGCGCATAGCGGCAGCGATAAAAATTGCTAACCCAACTCGCTCCGCAATTCCCTACCCGCCTAGAGAATTCGTTTGTTTGGGTTTCCGTAGCTTTTCTACAACATCATATTAACATCATTCTCGCTTGTATAAAGACTCACACACTCTCTTGCCCATCAAACATTGTCTCCAAAAGTATATATCTTCTACGAATCAAGTTTGTATTCAAATTAAAGTTAAAGTTGTTAAAAAATTCAAAATAAACCCACTAAAAATGTGAAAAGCTAAAAATTTATAAAAAGATATCAAAAAGGATGTTGAATTAAAGATCACGGAATTTTAGAAAATACGGTGAAATTAGATCATAAAAAAAATAAATAGATAAAAAGATATGTCAAATTGAAAATAAAAGTGATATTTTAATTAAGAAGTGACACATGTCACTCTATGATTTTTAATGGGACCCACGTTGTAAATGCTTTATATAATAGTATAGATAAACATGACGGGAACAAAATTAATAACTGGCACAATACAACCATCAATATTACTAACGGGCACTTGTAGCGAATACCAATCCTTTGTCATGAATCAAATAAGACTTCTAATGACTTTTAGCACTTGAGCTTCAATCCTTTGTCATGAGCTAACTTGCAAGTGACGAAAAATATCAATATATAAAAACTCTATGTTAATATTAAAAAGTAATCATTTTAAGAGTAACAAGAAATTGTACCTTGTGCT
>BQNB010174764.1:0-13229 GCA_026074375.1 Tanacetum coccineum
CATCTTCCTATATCGTAAGGTGTTTGGTTCTGTACTTGTAATAGATCAAATAAACGGTTTAACGGAAAATATCCTTAGGGATACAATTCTTATAAACTTCTAAAGGCTACTTGAGGACAAGTAGGATTTAAGTGGGGGGATATTTGATGACATCAAATAATGTCTATTTTATAGCATCATTTATCCCATGTAATTAACTCATTTTGTATAATTATTGCAAAGAATTGTTACTTAATCGTTTATATTTGAGAATTGCAGTAATTACTTAGTACTTGGTGAATATTAGCAAAAGGCACGCATTCTGGAGCTTAAACGAAGATATTTTAAAGATTATTGTTCTGACAACTAATACACCGTATCCATCAAGAAAGATACGGCGTATCCGTGCCTGCACTCCCCAAATACCACAAAGGAAACAAGATCAATAAGCCGTATCCAGAGAAGACCAATACGCCGTATTAGAGATATAGTATGTAAATATTCTGGAAGATATCAAACATGGTCCCTACTCTAAGAAACCACAATACGCCGTATCCAATACCTTGGATACGCCGTATCGACACCGACTCCAGACCCTATAAATACAAAACTCAAAAATGAAGTTTAAGTGTGTAAATCATATTCTCGATACCTAAACCACAAAAGTCAATTTTCAGAGGAGAAAAAGAGCAGAAGAGGTCTTGCAACGCATTCTAATCCATAGACGGCAACGTGTATATTCTTATACTTTTGTAATCATTCAGTTTTTGGTATTATTCGTTAACTCAGTTAGTTTACCTTGGCTAAGCCATTACTCTTGTATTAATTATGATGTTTGAAGGCTAATACCTTCGGGTATTAGCCATCATTATGAAGATTTAAATGTTAGTTTTGTTTTTATATCTCGATTTCTTAAGTTACGTTTGAATGCTTGTTTATGTTTATCAATTTATACTTGTTTACGTACTTTTGTATATGACCTATCATTCAACTGGGTCTAGTCCTACATATTTAATGCGCTGCAACTTCGGTGTTGTTTGGGCGTAGGCTAAGAGTCCGGGATAGCTCTCCATATTTCAATTTATATATCTAGAATCATAGGATCACAAATATTGACCTATCTTTGCCCTTTGATTTGGAGCTTAGTGTGCAGCATAAGGTGACCTTGGTACCAACGAGTACATTCTAATCAATTGGTAAAGACTCGGACAGTGGACTACTAGTATATAAGGAGCCGTTAAGCAGTAAGTGGGTAAAGTCTCTATGAGCTAGGGTTTAACAAGATCACCATTGCCTTAATCCCTAAGATAGAAGATAATAAAGCAAATAAAGATGCATTATGCAGATGTTTTTAAATGTAACATAATTTTATGTCCTAGGTCTTAGGAAAAAGTCCGCTTAAGTCGAAGAATAGATATACCACTCGAGATAAGGTAATCATTGCACTGAATAAACAAACCCATCTTCTAAATCGGATTAATAATGGCTAATACATTTTCTATTATACGCTTGACTCTCTTTATATATTCCAGGTAATTTTCCTTGCGTGGGTTAAAGTGTCTTGAATTGATTGTAGTCACCACCAAACCTGTGCCAGTCTCTCAGACTAAAAACCCCCCTTTTAACCTGTTAGAATTAGGATTAGAACTAACATAGAATTAGCATAGGTTTGACTTAGATTAGAATTAACTTAGATTAGTAAACCAAAGTATTAATAAATTGAAAGATTTAACCTCGCTTCAAGTGTTCGACACCCTACTTACTACGAATCTACCACCGACCGGGTACACTGCCCGTTAAAGTGTTGTTTTTGGTTAAGTCGGCAAAATATAAATTTAAAACTTGAATCATAAAATGACACAATGACACATCAATTTCCATGAGTTCTTTCATTCTTCAAAAGGCTCCCTCGGCATCCGTTGTCACCATATGGTCTTTTTATATGTGCAACTCTGAAGTGCTTTGGAGAATGGGAGTGACTTTTCAACACCCTTTGATTGAACTCTCAGTGCCACCACTACCCTTGAGACTTTGTACATCCTTAAGTGTTGATGGCGGTTCTAGGTCTGTGATTGCCTTGACTTTTGAGGGATTATCTCTTATTCCTTGTTTGGTGATCAGATGTCCTAGGAACGGGCTTTCCTCGACACCAAAAGAACACTTTTTCGGGTTGAGCTTCATATCGATGGATCAGAGCCTATCAAAGGTCTATGGATGTATTTCAACATGCTTTCCTGTAAGTAGTACTTTATTACCATGTCATCCATGTAAGCTTCAAGGTTTCGTTCCGATTTGATCGTTGAATACCTTATCGACTAGTATTTTGTAAGTTGCTCCTGCATTCTTTAGATCGAAAGGCATCTTATGGTAACAAAATACTCCCTTCTTCGTGAAGAAAGTTGTTTGTCTTCGTCTCCTTTGGACATCTATATCTAATGATAGCCTTTGTAGGCATTTATGAAACATTTAAGTTGGAATCCTGAGAGGGATTCCACCTTCCAGTCGATCTTCGACAAGGGGTAATAGTCTTTAGGGCAGGCTTTGTTTATGTCTGTGATGTCTACGCACATCCTTTAGCCCTTATTACTTTTCTTACCATGAATGTTAGCTACCATGGTCTGATCTTTTACTTTTTAGTAGGATCGCGCCATTTGTGAGCTCATATACTTCCTTGCATGCCGCTTCATTATAATCAGGGCCCAGTCCTCGCTTCTTCTGCTTGACAGGCTTGATATGCTTGTATTCGTTTGTGATATCAGCATAGGTCTATATAAAGACATCTACATTGGATCATAAGAGGTCTTGCAGCTTCTTCCCGAGGCTAATGGACAACAAATTTCCTATGGTCACTGTTTGTTCTGGATACTTGTCGTTGACTATGACTTTTTCTTCTGCATCTAGACAAATGAGTACATCCTTCTTAGCTTCTAATGGTTTCCCTTAATACTTCTCCCTCTCTTCTTTAGATCTTGTTAGATTTCGTAGGATGAGGGTACCGTGTCAATTCTGTAAGGGGTGTGGAATTTTTATTGTGCATGAATTATAGATACTACGATGCCCATCTTCTGCATAGCAGTCCTTCCGAGCAGTAAGTTATGGGGAGAATCAGACCTTACAATAACAAAGTTGAGGGTCCTTGTGTAAGGATTTTCTCATATTGTAACTTCCAGGGGAACTTCTCCAAGAGGCCAAGAATGTTCGATGAGAAGCCCACAAGGGGGATTTTTGAATCTACTCGAAGTGCTCTGATAGACGAGTTCAACTTGAGGAAATAATGCTCGTAGAAGACTTTGCATGAGCTGCCACTGTCCATGTATGCTCGATTGTCTTTTCTTTCGGATATACGTACCTTGATAATAACAAGGTTCGAGGAATTTTTAAAACCTGACACGGGAGGGAACGTGATTTCCCTTATTCCGTCGATGGGCTCTTCCAGCGACTTCCTTTTTGAGATAGGACTTTCCCTGCTTATTATGTGAATAGGGGCCTCGGTGTATGATACCTTATCTCCTCTCTTCCATAACCTAGCTGAGTGTCTGAGTTATTCGCTTTTCCTTTCTTTATCCCCTTCATAAGATGGGCAAGCTACCCTAATCTTACGGCTTCTTCGATCTGATGTCTTAGCTCTCGGTATTGGTTGGTGTCATGCCCATGGTCTTTGTGGAAATGATAGTATTTGGTTATGTCACGCAATCATTTGCTTCCTACTATGCGAGGAGGTTGTTCGAAGCCTTTTGCTGCCTTTTCGGTCGCTATGATTTATCTTGGGCTCTTGGATAGGTTAGCAAGGAGTCCTCAATTAGGCCCATTGTACGAATAGAATATGTCTTTATCCTTTTTCCTTCCTATGTTGTTGTCCCAAGAAGCCTTACCGAATTGTCGAAGCCCCTCTCGATAGTCATTTGGGGCTTCGTTGGTAGCAATCTCTTTCTCATCGATCCAAGTGTAGGTCTTCTCCATCAGACCCTTATAAGTGGTTGGAAGGTCTGTGGAGAGGAATTCCACAAGGCTTCTTGTCTTCAGCCTATGAGCGAAAT
The DNA here is from genome assembly GCA_026074375.1 of Tanacetum coccineum. Taxonomy (NCBI): domain Eukaryota; kingdom Viridiplantae; phylum Streptophyta; class Magnoliopsida; order Asterales; family Asteraceae; genus Tanacetum; species Tanacetum coccineum. Next base: position 4,017 of record BQNB010174764.1, read on the forward strand.
AAGAAATGCGTTGTTCTTCATGCAAGCGCAAAATTTACAATGTATCATTTGTGTACTGGGTAACAAAGGCTTTGGTACTTTCCCCATCCCTCTGCTTGATATTATGCACTGCTAGATGTGTTTTCATGTATTTTTTCTTGTTGGCGAAAATGCACCCGAATTTACCTTCAAATCTTGTATGTGAAATGCAACCTGCTTTTTTGCTTATCAACCTATTTCTGGGCAGAATCTTATTAGAGTAATAGGTGAACATATGCATGGTTTACATGTCATTGCCCATTTATATATACGGGTGTATTTGGTAACGGATTGGTGGGTTGCGCATAAAAGGGATAACTATTAGGGAGAGCATTTAAAGGATATGTGGACCCATTAGGAGTGGGATTGTGGTTGCTCATAGGATCCTGTGAAATGTGTGACAACCGTGATTTAGCAAGGTTAGTTTAACCATTAGTGTTAGCTTACCTTGCCTGATGTGTTTAGTTTTATGTGCGAAAGTCATTTTGGTGTTATTGGTGTTATGATATATGGTTGTTATGATATTGTGTTTAAGATAGTGGAAATGAATGATTTAGTCATTTCATTTCGCATGTGATGGTCATTTTGGAAGTATAGTGATTTCGTTATTTTACCGTTAGTAAAATGAAGAAAGTATGTATCGTTGAATTTTGATTTAAGGTTAATTAGTGAATTATGATTTATAATTTATTTTGGAATTTTATAAATAAGAATAATGTGGAAAAATATTATTTAGTAGTAAAAGTGTTTTTATTTTAAGTGTCTACTTATTCAAAGTGTTAAAAGAAAATAAGTAAATAAATAGTTTTTGTTTAAAAAAAATAAAAACAAATAAAGAATAATTATAAGCTGAAAATTTTATAAAAGAAAAAAAAGCAAAAAAAATATTAAGTGGGTGTGTTTGGATGTGGCACATAGAAGGGGAAGGAAAAATGGAAAAGATTTTTGAGAGTTTTATAAGGAAATCAAATCTTTTAAAATATATCCTTAACCCTAGTATAAATACAAAAATAAACCTAAACTCTATTGCAGATATTTTGTTCTCTCATCCTCCCTCTTGAGTTCGACCGGCCACACAAGGCAAGGAAGAAACATCAATTTTGTTTGAAGAAATTTGGGGTTAAGTTCGTGTGTTTCGGGATTAAAGGTTTAATCTATAACCCTTTTTATTTAAACTCTTTTAATTTGATTAATTGTAACTTTTTAATTGGTGGAATTAGGGTTTCATAAAAATACAGAAAACATGTTGGTATGATCATCTAGAATCATTTAGGGCGTAATTATTAGCGTATGGATGCGTTTGGTTAGGGTTAAGTGTTGTTAAAATCATAATTAAAACTGAAGCGAGGCTTTAGTCCCATCTTGTAAAACTCATAACTTATTCATACAAATAGATGTTAATGATTTTCCTTAAGCCTAAAATTATCTACAGAGAGTCGACTTCTAACAAAATTAGTTTTTGTGAATTTACAACAAGTGATTCAGTCAAAATTAATTTTACAAGATTCGCTGTCGAATCTGAGTTTTCAGGTCATATTTTGTATTGTGTTTGTGAGATCAAGAACCATATCAAAACGTCTTTTTAATTGATGGGGTTGCTATTGTAGTAAGTTCGTGATGTTTAGTGTTTTATAGAATTTTTCTAGATTTTTATAAAAGGTCTAAGTAGGTCTGGTCAAGCCATACTTTTGGGAGGTTGAATCAGATCCATTTTAGACACCTTGTGTTGTTGAATTTTTAGAAAATCGTAAAGCTTATTAAATAATTATGGGAAAAATAGGGTAATCCTATAACATGTTGAACTTACACAATATGAAGTATGGGAATTTATAAAGGTCATTTAGTGTTTTATAAAAAATTGTTAAGTAACTATTTAAATCAGCCAAAAACGAGGAAAGCTTGAATGGAAGGATAGAAGGTGTTTAGAGTATATTTAAGACATGGGTGGTATGGTGTAATGTTTATAAGCATAGTATAGACATTAAAAGTCCATCAATTATAAGGTTACATGAGCTAGGGCCGTAAAGCCTTGATCATGAATAACCATTAGTCGTATTGTGTAGATTTTTGCTTGGAAGTTGTGTGTGCATTCGTGAAGCTTGGTAATATTTATACCACTTTTTAATTGTTTTTTTCTTGGGTGACATGATACTAAAATTGGGTTTTGAAAGGAGCTAAGTGCTATGAAAAATGTTTTGTTGTTTTAGACATTTCTTGGTATTATTGCTATGTGTGTGATGTTTGGATCGAAGGTAACGCCTACCCATTGTGATGTGTATTTGTGTATCTAGTCGGGGCGATACACAGCGACATCTACCTAGGTTAGATAGTTTATGGATCGGAGGGGTACACCTACCCATATGATGTGTATAAGTTGTTGATTCATTTAGGTGAGCTTGGTTTGCTGCAAGTGCTAACTATTCCTAATGGGTACTTTGTTTTTATGAGATATTAATGCTTAGCATATGTGGATGTATTATAGTATGTCCTAGATGTTTTTAATCGCGCAACAAGAATAAGTGTTTTCCTTTAAACCTATAAATCTCACCAACATTATGTTGACGTTTTAAAGTATCATTTTCAGGTGAGCATAGTGAAGTTAAGGATGTTAAGATGCATGGCTAGAGAGACCTTAGGAATTGCATTATGGAGTCTTCTTTTATGGAGTCTTCATTTCAAGTTTTCATGCTTTGGATATTTTGATTGATTGTGATGTTTAGTTTGGATTTATTTTATATTTTATGTATTGTATGTGTGATTAACCTCAATACAAGACTCCTCTTGTGTTAGGTATCGTCATAACACTTTGTTTTTAATATAATGCATTTTAGATATTCTCTATTGTTCTATGTTTTGTGATGATGCCTATCTGGTTATGTCTCGCGATTCTGCCTTGGCGAGGTGTGACAGATTGGTATCAGAGCCATTGGTTATATAGAAGTAGGTGGTTTAACCTAGACTATAACCTAGGAGTCCTTCGTATAGCTACATAATAGGATCTATGTGTTTAGCTACCTAGGCGTTTTCCTTTCTTGTTTTTTTCTGAGTTTTATTTTGACCTACGGGCTACTCGACATCAGAAGATCTAGAAGAGGAGCCAATTGATGAGGAGCCTCCTCAAGGAACCCGAAGGAGAAGGATAGTTTATAAGATTTGGAGAAGGAGCCGACTCCAGATCTCATGTCGGATGATCGTAGCAGGCCTAATGACCCGCGAAGGTCCGGTGACTCTTGCGAAAGCACCGTATACCCCAAGCGAGGCCCCCCAAACATTATCCTGTACTTTTACCATGCCCCGTTTCTACATCACTGATTTCTTTAGTGTATAATGCCGTATATAGATGCGGCGCATTACGCCTACATATTACAATCTGATGTTATAGTTAGCGATGTTTAAAGAGCAATGTAGGTATATGTGCAACACTAAGGTGTGTTATCACGTTTGATATGTGTAGTCTTGGAGCAAGAACACTTGTTGACAGAGACTACACATAAACATGATCATTTGGTCCCCAACGTTTCATGTATCCAAAGTTATTGTTTACACATCTATTTTGCATTTGGTTTTGGCACATACATGGTGAGCAACTTGCACATTGAGTGAAATTTGGTTGGTGTGGACGATTCCACATTGTGTGATTAGTGTTAGGGTAATTTGGTCTACCATTGTCTCTCCTAGGTTGAGGTGTTTTGGAACGAGGATGAGGATTTTCTTTTCTTCTCGGAGGAGGTGTTTTAGACCTTATTGTGGGTTTAGTAAATCCGACTCCGGGTTTTAAAGAAGGTTTGTAAAAATGTTTTACCTCATCATCACTTGCAATAGGGATTTTGGTGTTGTTTATAAGTATAAATTTTGGTTTTGAGTTTGGGTTTGATTCCATCAATTTTTCTTTTGACTCGACTTCTTGAGCTCTTACAAATTTTACTTGTTTGGTTTCGCTAGGTGATCCTTTGGTAAAATTAAATCCCAAACCGGTTTTATCTCCGGAAGGTTTTTGAGAACTTATTATTTTCTTAAGTGAATGACTACTATCATTAAATTGATTTAGCCTAGATATTTCTTTTCTAAGTTCCTCATTTTCAAACTTAAGTTCATGACATAATTTGCATTCTTCAATTACTTCCTTACCTTTTTCTAGCCTAGATAGTTTATCTTTTAATTCTAGTACTTCATTTTCTAATTTTATTTTAGCTTGTTTTAGAGTTTTATTTTTAGCCATGACTTTTAATCCTAGTTTGCATAGTCTACTATATTCATTATCTATGTCATTTTCGTCTAGTGATGATTGATTATCACTAAAATATTCGGTTTCGGAAAGTACGTCATTGGAATCTTTAGCTATAAGACACTTTTCGTCCTTTGTCTTCTCTTCTTCATCATCGTCGCTATCACTCCAAGCTCCTCCCACGAATGCCCTTTGATTTTGATATTTTAATTGTTTCGGACATTCTCCGATGAGATGATTTGGATCTCCACACTTGAAACATTTTCTTTCACTTGTCTTATTTTTGTCATATTTATTTCTTTGGAATGATCTTCTTTCTTCATATGGTTGTTTTACGAATCGTCCTTGTCTTTTGAAGAATTTCTTAAAGTTTCTTACGGCCATGGCGTATTCCTCATCTTCACTATCGTAGGTTGAACTATCTTCATCACTAGATTCCTTTCTAGCTTTCAAGGCAATAGATCTACTTTGTTCTCTTTTGTTTTTGACGGTTTCAGAGTCTTTCTTGATTACTTCTTCATAGACTTTTAAATTTCCAATAAGTTTGTCAAGTGAAAGAGTTGTTAGATTATTTGATTCTTCAATTGCCGTGACTTTTGCGCGCCATTTAGGATTTAATTCCCTAAGAAACTTCCTAACACAATTCTTGCTAAAAAAACCTTCATCAAGTGCTTTTAGACTAGTAATAATAGTGTTAATGTGTTAAATTTTGCAAAGGCATATTATTGATTCCTCTTCCGGAATCATTGAATTATTCATTATTGTTGAACAAGAAGATCTATTTTATTTGCTTTGAATTGATTTTTACCTTGGATGAGTGTTTAACAAAGTATCCAAATTTTCCTTTTGCTGGTTTGACACATAAAAATTCTTTCAATGCTTTACGTGGTTAACGCAGTATAAATTACCATTTTTTTTGGCTTCTTTATTTTTAGCAAGTTTTCTTTTTAATGATCATCATTTTGTTATGTGAGAAAAAAGATACAATTTCATCCTTTTTAGTTTCGGGATTAAATTGAATAAGGGAGGTGGAAAATCACGTCGGTTAATAACATGCCAAATAGATCTAGATCTTTTGGACTTCAACATAAGTTTTCGATCTATTTTTTCAACTAAATAATCCCATCACTTTTCATAATAGTGGTGGTCTTTGCATAGATTGCCCTTCTAAAATATTTTTCCGATTCCATCAGATCGATCAAGTTTTTAAATACCAAGTTATTTTAAATTCTTGTTTAACGTGGCTTGATACCAATTGTGGAAAACTAGTAGGGGTGAATGGGGGGTTGAATAGTTTACCGCTTTTTAAATTTAAGTTTTATGTATGTTTGTAAAACTTAGATTCGACCTTTTTGTGAATTCAATGCTTGCACAATATGAACAATGTAAATATATGAAATGATAAAGTAAGACAAGAGATAAGAGTAAGAACAATCAAACCACAACGCGAGGATTTATAGTGGTTCGGTAACGAAGCACCTCTTCGCCCTACTCCACTCCCCGAGCACCAAACTCGAGAGTTTTCTTCACTATGTCAACAAACTCCCTTATGGCGGAGAAAACCGTACACAACGTTGCTTATATCAATTTACGACACTAAGCTAAATGTCGAGTTCTAATCTTAGCTAGAACCAATCTATCACAACACAACTTCACGACTTGTTCACGACTTCACAACTTCACGACTTCTTCACAACTTCACAACTTCTTCACAACTTCACGACTTCTTTAAAACTTCACGACTTCTTCACAACTTCACGACTTCACTTCACCACACTACTTATATCACAACTACCTAACACTACTTGGTAAGATCACAACGATCTAACTATACTTACAAAGATCACCAAGATCTAGCTACTACACACAACTACAAGATATACAATTGATTTACAAATATGTGATATGAATGCAACAAGATTGCTATGCACACTAAGGTGTAATACTTCTTCACTTGATGATGGAAGTATTCTTCTCTTGCACTTGAGGAATATAGCTTGGATCACTTGGAAACAAAGCTTTATGATTAAATGATCAAAGGATTTTAGAGAGGATAAGTGGGCTGTTTTGAGCAGAAAGAATGAGTGCAAAAGGTGAGAAAAATGTTGAGGAATAGTCCAGTATTTATAGGACAAGAAGGAGGAGCGGAGTCTATGGCCGGCCCCCTTAAATAGGGTGTCGGCCCCCTTATAATTAAGGGGGCCGCCCATGTATTTAAGGGGGCCGCCCCTTTCAGACGCTCCTCTTTTTTGTCCTATCCAGGGGAGGTGTTTACTGGACCTTTTCTAGCCGTTTTAGGTTCGAAAATTTGAAATTCAAAATGTTTATTTTGAATAAAACATTTCTTTTAAATGTAGAAAATGTTTTGTAAGTTTATAAACATGTTTACAACATTTTATAAAAGTTTGAGGTTGAATAAAAATTTCCTTTGATCATAAAATCCATTAAGCATTTATTTATTCATACCTTTAAGTGATGTAATTGTTGAAATGAGAATTTACTACTAAATACTTGTTTACGTTTAATTTTACGTTGAACGTTTTTATATTTTGTGATTATCAAAACGTAAAGATGTGAAAAAATATTATTAATGTTTTTAGGCATTATATTTTATCAACATCCATGATTTTGGCTTTCATAAAAGGATGGTTGGTAAGATTATTACTTGTGTGAGTACTACTTTTTCAATTTGTGTAAATGGGGAGAGATTTGGGTACTTTAAAGCAGGAAGAGGCTTGAGCCAGGGTGATCCAATGTCACCATATCTATTTACTCTAATAATGGAGATTTTATCTATAATTGTTCAAGAAAAGGTGAAAAACAAAAAGGAATTCAAATACCATTTTGGTTTTAGAAGTATGAAGCTGACTCATGTATGCTTTGTTGATGATCTCTTGATGTTTTTCCATGGTGATATGAATTCTATCAATGTTCTTAAAGAAGCTATTAAAGACTTTGGAGCATACTCAGGCCTGATTCCAAATTATACAAAGAGTACTATTATTTTTGGTAGTATGAACAATGCAGAAAAGAAAAATATTCTTGATAACGGTCCTTTTAAAGTAGAGAGATTACCAGTTAAGTATCTGGGAGTCCCTCTTACTTCTAAAAGAATTGGAGTGAAAAACTATAAAAGCTTACTGGATAGAATTAGGAACATAATTCTAAATTGGAAGAATAAGTCTCTCTTATGCTGGTAGATTACAGTTAGTGGCTTCTGTTCTTGAATCTGTGCATGTTTATTGTGCATTTGTTCTCTTACTCCCTAAAGCAGTAATTACGGACATTAACTAGCTCCTTAAAGGGTTTTTATGGAACCAAGATGAAATGTCTAGAGGAAAAGCCAAAGTGGCGTAGAAGGCAATTTGCACACCAGGGAGGGCTTGGTATAAAAGAGTGAGTGTTTGGAATAAGGCAATGATTACTAAGCATTTATGGCATGTAGCTATAGATAATGATTCCTTATGGGTAAAATAGATAAATATTATTAAACTGAAAGGTAGCAGTATGTGGGCAGTAGAACAGGATATACATGATAGTTGGGAGTGGAAGAATATTTTAAAGCTAAGAAATGAAGTTAGAGATTTTTTTCATAATGAAAGTAGAAAATAGATGTAAAGCTTCTGTTTTATATGATAATTGGAACCATTTGGGAAGGTTACAGTCTTTCATTTCCTATAAAGATGTATATAATGCAAGGTTGAATCCTGATATGGTGGTCAAAGATTTAGTTGTGAATGAAATCTGTATATGGCCTTTTGAATGAGTTGAAGAGTATCATAATCTTAGCCTGATTTAACATGTGGCGATTGATGAGTTTAAACAAGATGAAATGGTATGGATAAGTCATAATAGAAGGGAATGATCTTTTTCTGTAAGTCAAACTTATAAAGATTTGATTGATAAGAATGGGAATGTAAATTGGAGTAAACTCATATGGTTTTCTTAGAATATTCCAAAGCATGCTTTTATTCTCTGGATGGCTGTACAGGAAAGGTTAGCTACCTAAGATAAGATCAAGAGCTGGGGGTCATATGTTATGCTAGTGTGCTCTCTTTGTCTTCATGATCAGGACTCTCATAAACACCTATTTTTTCAATGCAAGTATTCTATTCAATTCTGAAACAAAGTTAAACAAAAAATAAGTTTAAGGTGTACTAAAGTGGAGTGGAGTGACATTGTGAACAATATGGCTATGGAATATAATGGGAACTCTATTAATAGTATTATTAGAAGGTTGGGGTTGGCTGCCAGTGTTTATCTATTATGACAGAAGAGGAATAACATATTATTTAGAGGAAAAAAGGAGTATTGATGAGCTATATGAAGTTTTTGTTGAGACTATAAGACTGATTGTCAAGTTTGAAAGCTAAGCTGACTAAGGCTGTTACAAAAGCTCAGTTGAATTGGAACATCAAAATGTAACACCCCAAAACCAGGTTTTTAGCTTTTTATTATGAGAATGCCATTGGAATAGCTTGACTATGAATTTTATAAGTTTAAAGACGTTACGTGATTGGTTAGTCAAACCCGTTAGTCAAACCTAAAGTCAAATGTATAAGCTATAATGTGTTATAAAGTATTATGTGGCCAAATGAGAAGGAATAAGACTTGAAGGACCATTCTTGCCATTTAGGCAAACTTGTGCCTAACTTATCTAGATAAGTCTAAGACATCTTAGACATTTATCTAAAATATTCTAGAGAATGTGTGCGTTATGTGGTGTCGGCTTAGAAAGGGAAAAAGGGAGGGAAGAACCAAGCTTGATGACCTAAGTGAGGAAGATTATACTTCCATGTCAAGGGTTAAGCACTTAGCAATGATTCCCACAAGTAAGTAATCATTATATTAAGTTGAATTAAAGAATTATTGAGTTAGGATTTATGTAACAAAATTAGGGGTTTTAGGTAATTGATAGTCTAAAGCAAGAATTAATATGTTTATTAATAAGGTCTAAGATTAATTGAAGA
>BQNB010174765.1:0-13229 GCA_026074375.1 Tanacetum coccineum
GCGATTTAACTTAACGATAAAAATTAAAAGTGAACGCGTAAAAGTTTAAAATAAATAGTTGAATATTTATTGACGTAGAATGACTTAAAAATGCGGATTGTTATAGTCTTCCCGTGTTAAAAGAATTTCGTCCCGAAATTCAGGTCGAGTTGTGATGATATCTGATCTACACCTTTTAAAATATAATATATATATATATATAAATATAAGATATACTTATAATATATAATATATAAAAATAAGAGGGTAGGAATCAAAAAATCTCACAATTATAGTAATCCGGGTGTATGATTCCCGGGTCGTTATCTCCAACGAGGAATGCAATTGAAAGTCAAAAGTCATTTTGAGAATCGATGCTTGAATGGGATAAGATTGATATTGGTTTTCTAAAACTACGAGAAAAATAAGGCAAAAACTTAAAAACACTTAAAGGAAAGCAAATTTTAACTAAAAACGTAAATCAGGAATCCTAAACGGGACCTAAAAACCCTAGATTATTAAAATTAAGTCCTACAATGATCTTTTTAGTTTTTATAAGATTTAATTGACTAAAAAGTTAAGGCAAAGAAAACTAGACCAAAAACAAAAGAGTTTTAAGCTAAAAATCACTAAAAATATGAACGGGATTCAATCCCGTTCTTTAAAAAACAAAATTTTGCAATTCAAACCCTACGAAAGCAATTCTAATTTTCCTAGGTTCAAAATGTTAAAAGAAAATTTTCTAAAAAAGAATTATTTTTTTTTTACTTTTTTATGAATTAAAAATGATTTTAATGAAATTAAATGTTTAAAAATACTAAACTATTTATAAAAATTATGAAAAAATCATGAATAGTAGCTTGAATAGTGTGGAATCTAAGAAAAATAAACTTGGTAACACAGCTTATCGAATAAGCTGTGAAATAAGCCAAAACAGCTTATTATACTAAAAGGCTCAAAATGTGTATAAGTATTAACCTAAGGAAAACTCTAACGGATGAGCTAATGTAGCATAATGGTTGTGTGTGTTGGGTTAAAACACTTGGTTGATGGTGGTAGAGGTCCCGGGTTCGAGTCTTGCTCACCGGGGGTTTCCCACTATCCCAAGTATTTTTATTTTTGCCATTTTTTACAACTTTTGAGAACACTTAAAAATAAACAACTTTTGCAAAACAACTATTTTTATAAACCACAAATAAGCTCTAGAATAAGCTAAGAAAGACAGAATAAGCCCAAACTACACTAAACCACCTAAATGCTAACTGTTGGCATTTTAAAGCTCAAATAAGTAAACCAAAAAGAAAAATAAGCTAAATTAGATAATAAGCTACACTAAATAATCAACAAAGAACAAAATAAGCAACCCAACAAGCCTAGAATGAGCTTATGAACTCATCAATACTAACTTTTAAGTTAAGGCAAAACAAAATGGCTAGTTTAACTTAAGACTGCTAGGCTATTTTCTAACTTAAATAAGCAAAGGCAAAGCAAATGGCTTATAACAGCTTATAGGCTAGTCCTAATAAGCATGAACAAACAAAAATAAGCAAAGAACTTAAGCTACAATAAGCTAAAATAGACAGATTACTTAAAAGCTATAAAACTTAAGAATTTTACTCTAAGATGCAAATAAGCTACAATAAGCTCTAACCTAAGAGGAATAAGCTAAAATGGGCTTGAACTAAACTATTAAGCAATATTAAACCTAAATAAGCAAAAGAAAATAAGCAGATAAGCTAAAATAAGTAATTGGTCTTTTGACCAAAACTGTCAATGAAAACAGTAAGGGGGCACTTTTGAGCTTAAAAATAATCACACAAATAGAACCTTATGAACTTTTAACCTTCAAACAGATTCAATTTGGACCTTAAAGAACAATAATCAATAATCAAAAAGCATTTTGAAATTCACAATAAGCCATAATAAGCATTTGAAAAAACATTTTCTCAAATTTTCAACACTTAACACCTTTTTGACAGGAATGGCACAAACTCAAAACAAACTTGCAAGTCTTATGGACTTTGTTTCCAACCTTTTTAACACATTTTTAAACCTAAAAACAACACAAAAACACAATAAGCTAAAGAACAACCAAAGAAGCAACTAAAATAAGCTACAACTTAACAGATTTAAACAATGAACTCTTAAAACCTTGATTTTGAGATTTAACACTTAAAAACCTAAACAAACTGAATTTTATGACTACTTTTAACTAATCTAAACTGACTCAAAAGCATAAAGTAAGTTTTGACCCATTTTCACCCATTAAATAGGTTAAACCAAACACCCCTTTAAATGTCTTGAACTCATTTTTAGCTTATGAATTTGAGAATTAAGGTACAAATTGCAAATACCAGATAATGAATAGCTATAAACAGACCTAATGAACAACTTTCAATAAACAAATAAGCCAGAATGATAAGCTACTCAACTATGCTAATATTTTTGGTTTTTTACTGATTTTATGACAGATTTTAAGAAACTAAGATCTATACTATCTAATTAACTGAATAAGCATGAAACAAGTATAATAAGCACTACTAAGCACATTTAAACAGAAATAAGCAAGTATTAAGCTAATTTAAGCAGAATTTAAACTATAGAGCAGTAATAAGCTATAAAAGAGAGAAATATGAACTCACAAGATGCCTTTGCACAAACAAGGCTTATAAATGCTCTTTTGAGCTATCAACAAGCTCTAGCTTATCCTAGGATAAGCTGGTGTGGTCTTGGAAGCCCTTCCATTACTGGCTTCCCTTCCATTATAAGCTGAGGTATATTTGAGAGTGGATTGAGTATGATAAGCTCAGTAAAGCTTTGATGGCTTTACTGAGTAAACAGCTAGCTTAAGAGTAGATTTAAGAGCTTATTGAGCTTAAGTGAACAAAAGAGAGCTTATTTAAACCATTTTGCATATTAAGCAAAAACAAATCAAAACACAAGTTTAGAAGTGAACTATAATTTTATTACTGAAATTGGTTACAAGCTTAAATGAAAATTACATTAAGTAGAAGTGATAAGCTAAAACAATTTGAAAAGGAAAATTACATAAGCTAATTCTATAAGCTACACTAAAAACTACAATCTTTAGATGCTCTTTGTGAGTGAGCAAGGCCCTTCTTTTATAGGCAGAGATGGATGTTTCTAGGTCCTCAAAGACGCTCCCCTTGATCTTGATCTTTACCCTTCATTATCTTGCAATCATTAGATCCTATTTCTTAGCTGTTAGATCAAATTGGAGCACATAGATTGCCAAGCTGGCAATCCAATGATTGGGAGCATTTGTGCTTCTTTTGGCCTTGATCTAGTGTAAAATTCCCATCAAAGGTGTGTTAGTTTGCTTCCAACGTGTCATTCCATTGCAGATCTTAGACCAATAAGAGCTTTGAGGTGACGATTTTTATCTGACTCATTGCTTAGTACTTGGAATCTTCTCTTGGCCACATTTAATTAGGGATTTTTTTTTTTTACCCTTTGTTTTTATGCATTGTTTTAATTAAGGTAGGATGATGAACAGTAAAAACGGGTTTTCCCGCGCCTTTTCTTTCCTTTTTATAACTTTGTTGTTTGACCCGGGGCTAATAAGGTTGACCTTGGCCTGGTTTATAAAAGGGTTGGCCGTATAACGATCTTGGTGAAATGGGTTTAAAGGGATTTGTATACAGGGATAACGACCGTTAGTGCCCTTTAATAACAAAGACTAACGGTGTTAAGGGGGGGTGAGGTTTTTGGACATTTGTGGAATTTGGTATAACATTAAGGCTCTTTTGGTATTTTGAGTTTTTGGCATTTTGTGGGTTTGACCATTATTGACAAGGTTTGACTTTGATGACCTTTTGTTAGAAACTTCCAGCTCTTGTGCACTCTATCCGTCCCCGTGTCCGTGTTTGTCCGGTTTTAACCGTTTTCTTGTGATTTTTGCATTATCCATACCTACACATTACCTGCACAATACAATCAACAAAACACACATATACAATGTATTTTTCATGTATTTTTGGTCATTTAAGCTTGTTTTTATAAAGAAAAGTGATATGTGATTAAACACATATCAAAATTCCCCCATACTAAGCTATTGCCGTGTCCTCAAGCAATGATATAAATACACGCTTAAAAACTAAAAATTTTAATCCCCTAGACTAATTACCTCAAAAAGTAGCTAAGTGTTCATCTAAGGGGATTAAGAAATCACTAGTTTTAAAACGCCCCGTTTTACCATTTCTTTTTTTTATATATTTTTTATTTTCCACAAGTGACAACATGTTCGACTTTCATTATTTAATTATAACTTTTAGGATCACGGAACAAGAAACACTTATAAATAGTCCAAAAGGATAAATTCATCGTCCTTGATTTTTCACCCGTCCTAAACCATGCTTAAAAACGAAATCATTGTTAAATACAAGTTAAGATGCTAATACTACTCATAATTGCAAATTGTGCACGCATAGCTACTTTCTGCTCCTTTATTCCTAAATCATCTAAGGATTTTATTTTTATTATTGGTGACAAATAAATTATGGCCTTATTATTATAAAGTAAACCCGATTTAGACCATAATTAGTTTGAAATCATTTTCTAAAAAGACGATATGGTCAGAATATGGTCCACATTAAGGTTCTAATTTTGCATGATTTAGGGGTTATCCTTTTTATTTCATTCGAAACAACTCAACTACGAGTCCAGAGACGGAGGCTTTATTTAGATAACCCCGGAGTCGAAATTTGGCTTTATTATTATTATTGCTACATTATTATTCCCTTGGTCCTTTAAACAATTGTCACATCGGTATGTGAGCCGACCATGATCCAAGAGTCTTATTTCGACCAGGAGATCCTCGACCTTTTTGAAAACTTTCACATCGGTATGCGAGCCGACCATGATCCAGTAAACTTTTATTAGTCTCGGATTTATTATTATTATTATTACCTCCACCCTTTAAACGACTGCCACATCGGTATGCGAGCCGACCATGGTCCAATGGTCTTATTTCGGCTTCGGTTTATTACATTATTATTATTATTATAGCCAAATTTCAAGTCCTGTGGTCTTTTAACTACCTAGACAACGGTAGCGAGCCGTCAGGAATCGGTAGCCTATTTCCCCACAACACTGACAAAACCTCGATGTGTACCTTACATTTACCAGAAGGAATCTCTACGAAGGGATATAAACTAAGAATCGCAAAAACCAAAGTAACTTTATTTATTTAACAATTATATAACGTTTATTAAGCTGGTGGGAGCAAAAAGCCACAATTAACCTCTATGAGCTCTAAAGAGATCCAACTACTCCACGCTTAGCATCTAACTTATATTAAACTCTATCATTTTTCGTTCTTCGCAAATTTAAAATCTTTAATAAAAAAAATTCCGCGAAGTTTAGTCTAATAAAATCAAGCTTTGCATATTTAAAGTCTATTATGAAAACTTGCAAACTCTTGGCTTTTTCAAGCTAGAATTCGCGTTAAAAAGATTCTTGTATAAAAGACTAGCAAAAGCTTTCATTTATATAAGTTAAAGGGCAAGCTAGAGCGCAACATGCATGATTAAGTCAAAATTTATTCTTATTCTCACCATCAGAAAGTCAAAAATTCGTGTCAAAACACTTATTTTATTTTTGATTTTTTTTTAATTTTAACATAAAATCACATATTTTTGGTATTTTTGGTGGAAAAACGGGGTTACGTGAAGACAAAGCAAATGCAAGTAAGTTCAAATCGATAAATACCCCCATACTAGAACTAAACATTGTCCTCAATGTTTAAAAGGGTCTCTACGTAAATCTAAAGCCGTTTATTAATTATGCTAATAGATAAACGTTAGTCAATAAGATCTAGGATATCAGATTCCCATATATAAGCATGCAAAGGATTGAAGATCGAGTGAACGACGGGCAAAACCATGAGCACGAGAGTCTTTATAATCCGGGCAATCCTGAACATAAAATACAAGCCACGAAACACGAGAAAGGAAAAAGGTGAGCCTCCTCACGTCACACTTATTAGAAAATAGAAAAAGAAGATAGAAACACGGGTTGCCTCCCGAGAAGCGCTTGTTTTTGTGCGAGTCTCTAGCTTGACTCTCCCCGAATTCCTTTGTCCTTGGGGCAGAAATAGAAGAACGGAAAAATCATCGTTGGATTTTCATATGCCACCGGATTTAAGGAATAGAAACTATAAGCGGAGATGCCGAGGTCAAAAATGGTGTCTTCACTCCCGGAGGAGAGAAGAAGAAGAAAATTCATAAGATAGGTGAGAAAAGGAAGAAAGATTTTGATAAAAAATGTGAGGGAAAAATAATGGCGATCCTAAAAGGGTAACCTCACATATGTCGGAGAAATAATTTTCTCATGAATCCAGGGGTCGAAAACTTTGACCATACTCTTCAAATCATTATTATCAGGTTCATCCATAATAATCGTCCTTAAAATCCGGAGGAATATAATATTTTATTACTTTAAGTTCCTCAAAATGAAGTTCTTTCGGAGGGAGAGGAAATGATATATCATCATTTAATAACTTCTCGAGTAGAAGAATGTCTCCCTCCGGATCAAAATCGGCAACATCAATTCTCGATAGAATTGAATCACCTGTAAGACAAGCTTCGATCTCGTTACCTCATGGGTCAAAACACTCATCCTCATTAAGCTTGGAAAGATGTGTGACTAGCAAAGCCTGCTCATCAAGGTTAGAAACATAAGAGTCCTTGCTCTCGATGTCCTCTAACACCTCATTAAAAAGAGGATTTACGTCACTAGAGATGTACTCTTCATCAAATTTAAATAGAGGGTTTGAATAAGTTTTAAAATTTTCCTCCGCAACGTCCTCATCAGGAAATGACTCGTCATCACTAGAGGTAAAATCATCATTAACATAGAAGAACATATTAGAGATAGTCACGGAATTACCTCCTAAAACGTCAAGAGGGAAAGAATTATCACAAAAAGGCAAATCACACTCACTGTCATTGTCAGATGTATCCTCAGACTCACTTGGGATTAGGACAAGGTCCTCACACTAGCATTTATTACTTCGTCCGATTCCTTTTTAGGAATATTGCTAAGATGCTCATCCCCTATGTTGAGAGATTCCTCGGGCTCCATAGTCGGTAAGACGGGTGTGATTGCAATAGACGGAGGAATTTGAGTAATAATTTCATTAAAAGGAATAGTACTCTCCTCGTTATCATCGTTATCATCGTCATCATCATCATCATCGTAAATAAAATTGAAATGTCGCGAAGGCTCGGGAGTATGAGTACTAAGATTAGCCGCCTGCTCTTGTTGACGTAACTTTTCAACCAAGGATTGCATAGCTTTAAGAACATCATTCATCCTTTGCTGATTAAGGTCTTCTTGAATACTCTGAGGCTGATGATCGATGGAATTATGCGGGGTTTGGTCAAAACCGTAGGAATTAGAAGGATTAGGCTCAACGTAGTTTTGATGCCACGGTTGACACTGAAAATTCTCATGAGGAACCCCACAATGCACACAACAAATATATTGTTGAGAAAACTTGGTAAATTTTGTGGATAATAATTCTCACCAAAGTTTTGATTGTAGCTCGGTTCCTGCTCATAGTGAGAATCGTTCCCACATAACTCACATGAGTATGTCTGGTACTGGGGCTGTGGAGGGTGGTTGAAAAAGTTTGGAGGATCATTGAAAGAATTCGGATTTGGATCATAAACGAATGAATTTCCCGCTCTAGAAGCGCAAAACGAACAAAATCCATTTCTAAGATTATTACCACACCACTCGCAAGTACATCGTCGACAAAGTAAACCATCTAACGAACCTCCACACCCAAAGCAACCACGTTGGTTGAATGACGACATAAGAATTAAACAAATAGGAGGTTGAAAAAGATAAGAATTAAATGATATAGAAGATAGAGAAGAATATTTTTGAAATTTTATATAATAATAGGTAGAAAATAATAAAAATGTTTTTGGAACCGATTATCAAAGGGGCACGGTAGCTCTCTAGAAAACGCACAAAGAAGCGGAGGAGAGGGTAAGCGCGAAGCGTTTTAAAAACCTTCTCCTTTCGGGTCGAAGTTCGTAGGATCAACCCTCCTTATACCTCTCTTAAAGTTTGTTAATCTAAAGGTGAGCCGATTTAACAATTGACAACACGGTTTCTTTTTAAATTTTTTTTGGTACTTTCAATACTTTAGAAAAAGTATTGTTGGTGTTTTTAATAAATTCACAAAAATAAATTGAGAAAAATAAAATATTTTTGTATTTTTTTAGTTTTATATAAAAGAAAATGAAAAATAATAAAGAAATGTAAAATGTACAAAAAAAACCGATAACTTCACGGGGAAGGATCTTCAATGCACTAATCTTCAAACATCAACACGATAATCGTAACACACTTCCCCGGCAGCGGCGCCAAAAATTTGATTCGTCTTTAATAGTATGTATATATATAATACAAGCAACTAGGGCCAACTACTCTTGTGAAAGAGTAATAAGCTAATCGCTAATAAAGTATATTTTCGGAAAGCATTGATTACAAAATTACCCTTAGGAAAGGATAAATTTCAAATCGTTCCTAAGTCGTTTTCCCAACGAAGCGTGAATATTAAAAATCTTGTTTCGGTTCGTGATCGCGTGATTGAATATTTGAAATTATGGATTTTGGATTCTAAATCTAATAACGCAAAGGGAAAACACATAAAGACACGCTAATCTAGAAATTAAGGCAATTTAAAATTCTAACGACATTTAAAGCAATTGACAATTTAAAACAAACTAATGAACCAAATAAGACAAATTAAAACTCTAAAAACTTAAAATGCAAATTTCTTAAACTAAAATGTATTAAACTAATTTTTAAAAAACAGAAATTATTTTTTTATATTTTTAAACTATTTAAAACTATTTTTAAAACTAAATAAGACTAAAAATTCAACTAAAAATACTAAACTTAATCCTAAAAATTTGAGAAAATTTATAAAAATTCTAAATCCTATTTCTAAGGTTTACAAAGAAAAATAACTCAAAAAGCTATAACCAATAAGCTGTAAAATTTCAAATAATCTGATAAGCTAAAACCTGAACAACATTTAAGAAATAAATGAAACAAGAGATGAATGAAAAAGACCCAAGGGCAGGATGGTAAGACGTGTGTGTGTTGAGAGGGAGGTCACATGTTCGAGTCCTGTGACTTTCCCTTTTTGGAAAACATTTATTTTATTTTATTTTCTTTTTAAAAAAGCTAAAGATTACACTAAATGAGAAACTTTAATAAATAACTTAAGACTAAAGCTTATTAATAAGCTAGAAAAAGACAGTTCAAAGTGACAGATTGGCTTATAAAGAAATGTTTTGATTTAGTTAAAACTAGTTGACTCAATAAGTACTAATAAGACTAATAAGCTAACTTTAAGATCAATAAGCTAGAATCAGACCTAGAACTAGACTTAAGAAGCAAGAAGAACTTAGAAACAAGTAAATTCAATAAGCTAAAATCAACCAAAAGCACTAGGACAATGGACTCAAAAGGGATTTTAAAGGACCTTTATCAAAATTTAAACAAAGTTTTAGAACTAATAAGCACTAGAAATAAGCTGAAAACTGAACACAGGTTAAAAACTAACTCAAATAACAAAAATAAGCTAGACTTAAGCAAATCAGATAAGGAAATAAGCTAGAAAAAGAAAATGAAAATGACAGATTACTTTACTTTGTTTTTTGGACTTTTTATGTTGAAATGATAGTTTGTAGCTAAAAATTTAAGTCTCAAAATACTTTTAACAAACTTGAAACTGAAAACTGATTAAAAATAGACTATAATAAGCTAAATGCAATCAAAATTAATCTAACTTAAGCTAGATTTTAACCCCTAATGATCTGCAATTCAAACTTTTAAACACTAAAACTACTTGACTGACTTTGCTCTAAAACATTTAAACCGCTTTCCCAATAACTTTTAACTCAAAACAGATGTTTAAAGCTGCAAATGAACCAACTTAGAGCACAAATTCCACATTTTAAATAGACTTTAAGACACATTCAACAAATAAGCCTTTTGAAGAACAAATGGAATAACTAATCTAACCTACTCCTAATCCTACACTACATGCCCTACTGTGTGAATTCTTGCCATTATTTATAACAGTTGAGAGAAGCTTCTAGGCCATGAGGAGCGTCCCCAAGCTTTTAATCCAAGCCTTTGATTAATAACAAACTTGCATCCATCGTTTTGCACCCTTGGATCATCCTCCACGTCTCATTAGCCAATAAGACACCTTAGGATTGCCAAGGTATCAGATAACTTGCCACATAAGCCTTCTAGATTGATTCGTGCGTGAGAGGGAAGGATTTTACCCGTACTTGTTTTAGTTGCGGTGTAAACTTGGGGAAGAGAGTGCACAGTAACTTTGACCTGCTTTTAGTAAAATTGACTTGGACTGGATTTGGTTTGGGCTATTTATTGGGCTTGAAATAGTTTTTGGACAAGGAGTCTTATCATTAAAATGTTAATGGGCTGTCCCGGCCTACAAAACGGGTACGGGTTGGCCCATTAAAGATGAAAAATGTCATCGGCTTTGTTTTCTCACGCTCTTCCAATCTCGTGCTCGGTTTTGCCCTTTTTGGCTTCATTTTTGTCCTTTTTGTGGATATCCGTTACCTGCACAATACAATCAGTAAAACACACATATACAATGTATTTTTAATGTATTTTTGGTCATTTAAGCATGTTTTTATAAAGAAAAGTGATCAGTTAAGCTTTTTCAGCTGCCTTGTTGGTGTGGTACTTTTGGTGAAAGATTGTAGAATGATCAACCCTAAGCATTATAATAAAAAACCTATTTTACCTTTATACACTTGTTACTCCTTAGCTCTAGTGGTGGAGATGTGTATCCTTACCAAGCCTATGATAGAATACTCATCATGATCGAGCAATTAAGTAAATTAGTTACATGTTACACATAGATTAGTTGAATGATTTGAGTGTTTTCATCTTCCTATTTCGTGAGGTGTTTGGTTATGTACTTGTAATTGATCAAATAAATGCTTAACGGAAAAATCCTTAGGGATACATTTTCATAAACTTCTAAAGGCTACTTGAGGACAAGTAGGATTCAAGTGGGGGGATATTTGATAACATCAAATAACGTCACTTATATAGCATCATTTATCCCATGAAAATAACCCATTTTGTATAATTATTGCAAAGAATTGTTACTTAATCGTTTGTATCTGAGAATTGCAGTAATTATGCAGTACTTGGTGAAAGTTAACTAAAAGGCACGCATTCTAGAGCTTAAACAAAGAAATATGAAGAAAACTGATTCTGACATCCAATACGCCGTATCCATCAAGGAATATATGGCATATATGTGCCTACACTTCACTAAAGACCACGAAGGAACAAGATTCAATACGCCGTATCCAGAAGAAGTCTATACGCCGTACCCCTGATACGCCGTATCCATCTCACTCGATACGTCGTATCGACCAAATTCCAGACCCTATAAATAAAAAACCTAAAAACAAATTTCAGTGTGCTTGATCATATTTTCAAATACCTTAACCATAAAAGTTGATTTTTAGAAGAGAAGAAGAGCAGAAGAGGTCGAGCATAGCAATTAATTCCATAGGAAACAACTTGTAATCTCCTATACTCTTGTAATCGTTCAGTTTTTGGTATCATTCGTTAACTCGGTTAGTTTACCTTGGCTAAATTATTACTCTTGTATTGATTATGATGTTTGAAGGCTAATACCTTCGGGTATTAGCCATTATTATGAAGATTTGAATGTTTGGTTTTGTTTATATCGATTGCTTAATTTATCGTTGATTGCTTGTTTATGTTTATCAGTTTATACTTGTTTACGTGCTTTTGTATGCGACCTATCATTCAACTGGATCTAGTGATACGGATCAAGTAATCTAGATGCCGGGATGGCTCTCCATATAGTAATTTATACATCTAGACCAATAGGATCATGAATAATGACCTATCTTTTCCTTTAGATTGCGAGCTTAGTTGGACCGGCAGGTGACCCTTAGGATCAACGAGTGCGTTCTCAATTAATTAGTAAAGACTTGGCCAGTGGACTACTAGTGTATGTATTGCCTTTAAGCAGTAAGTGGGTAAAGTCTCTATGAGCTGGGGTTTAACAAGATCACCGTTGCTTTAACCTCTAAGATAGATTATAATCAGCAAATAAGGATGCTTTATGCGGATACGTTTAATTGTGATAGAATTATTTGTATCTAGGTCTTAGGAAGAAGTAACGCCTAAGTCTTAAGAATGATATGCCGCCTCGAGATAAGTAATCATTGCTTTAAATAAACAAAACAACGTTCTAATTGGATTAATAATGGCTAATATAGTTTTCTTATATTTGGCTAGACCGCTCTTTTATCTTCAGTTAATTTACTTGCGTGCGTTATTATGTCTTAAGCTGATCTTAGTCACCACAAAATCCGTGCCAGTCTCTCAGGCTAAAAAAACCCCCTTATTCGTTAGAATTGGGATTAACATAGGTTTAGCATAGGTTTAACACAGAATTGAATTAACTTAGTCTAGATAACCACAATATTAATAAATTGAAAGATTGTTTCTCGCTCTTAGTGATCGACACTGATGCGTAAGTTTTATACACGTAAAATATATATAAAATATAATACTTTAAAAGAGGAATTAAGAAAATTACCAAGTTACCCTTGATAAAATTTACTCTCAAAAATATATATATAATATAAAATACGTATATTAAACCGGGTAAATATGATCACCCGGGTCGTTATCCCCAATGACTAGTGAAATTGAAACCTCGTTTAAGCTTGGATTCTGATTTGAATAAGCAAATGGATGATTTGATAGTCTAAAGCAACAATTAAAATGGACAATTAAAAAACAATTAAACAATTAAACAAATACGAAAATAAAATAAAACGCGACTATTAAGCAAGTAAACTAAATTTTAACCCTAAAAATGTAAACTAAAATTCTAAACCTAAGATAGGACAAAAGAAAATTTTAGGAAAAGGAAAAACATTTTTTTTGCTTTTTAGATTAAAAGATATGATTTTTCTAAAATTTAAACTAATCAAAAACTATAAAAATAATAAAACTATTTAAAATAAAGTCCTAAAAATTTTATAAAAATTTCAATAAATAAAGAAAATGTGGAGGAATTTTATAAAAATAAAAGCCCTAATTTTTACTTTTTATTTAAAGATTAATTAAACTAATTAAAACCTAACCCTAATTATTAATTAAAA
>BQNB010174766.1:0-13229 GCA_026074375.1 Tanacetum coccineum
GACCTTTTCCCTTGGTTAAGGGCATTTGGTTGAGACTTGCATTTGAGTTGTTTTATATATATATACTATTTTGCGAACCAGCAGTTCCAAAAACTACAAAGTTTTGAGTGAGATGCTTGAAGACTTTGATAGACAAGATGTAGAGGAATTGTACAGACTAGTCAAGGAAAGGTATAGTACTTCAAGACCAGAAGGGTATGATCTGATGCTTTGGGGAGATTTACATACCTTATTTGAGCCTGATGAAGAAGATGAACTATGGAAGAATCAGCATGAATATAATGTGATTAGTTGGAGTTTATATGATTTTTGTGGTATTCACATTTTACTGATGCAGAATGGTATAGCCATACATATGCTGACAGAGAAGAAATACCCTCTAAGTCAAGAGATGATTTCCAAGATGTTGAAAAAGAAATTGGAGGTTGATCATGAGAGTTCACAGGCGTTTGAACTTCTAAGGTTTATAAGATCTCAAGTGCAGAAGTAGAAGAAATGTTTGAAAGAATCATCAGCAAAGGAAGAAGACTAGAAGATTTAATTCAGAAGAAACTTGATGATTTGAAGGACAATCACAAGTTTAGGGGAGGATTGTTAGGAATAAATCTTCACAAGACTTAATACTGCCAAGGTATAACTAACAGTACTAATGGAGTTAGTACTGCTAGTACAAACTTAGTACTGCTGGTGTTAGTTAATACTGCTAGGAGAAAGAGTTAATACTGCTGATGGTCAAAGCTGCTGACTTGGAGATAAGTATGCATGGAGATTATTATGGGATGCTGGTAACTGATCCTAAAAGATAGGTAGTTATCTTTGTAAATGACTCCTTGTGTTCTATAAAAGGAGATCCTAGGTTTAGGATATAGATATACTTAGACGAATACTTTTAGAAAAATATTGTGATAGCTTCAAGGTTGTAACCCCAGTACTACAAGAGTACTCGTATTATTATTCTAATAATATTGAAGCAGTTTGTTATTACTTCATTGTTCATTGGTTGTTTGGTTATTATTGTTCTATTGATAAACACCTCTAGAATATCAAAGTGTAGATTCCGCATACACTTTGGTATACATACAAAGTCTCAACCATTGTTATTTTGGATTCATCCAAGGTAACAAACACTTTACTACGTAAAGAATCGATCAAGGCGTGGGATCAACACAACCCTTAGTACTCCGAAGCTCCTTTCCTGCAATTTTGACAACTTCTCACAGTAAGCATGCCTCTCTACAGATGGTAAATCCCTCCACTTTAGGTTAGCATGACATAGGTTGCAATGAGTAGGTGATTGTGTTCCTTTTATTCCTTTTCTCGTACTCCACAATGAGTGGATTTGGCAACGTGTCCTTGCGACTTTTCTACAAAATTAGAAAATATAAGTCATAACAATCATTTATAAATCGATAAAACCAAGTATATCAACCTTGCACATGCCAGTTTAAATTTGAACATAAACCAGGACAGATCCCCCTAGCCGCCCGGCACAGCCTGCCTACCGTCTAGCTAGGGCCTCGTTCGTACTCTCTGCCGTCTGGCAGAGTTCTTAGCCGCCCGGCTGTGCATTCGTCCCAAGCCGTTTTGGCTTATCTAACATTTTTTGGGTGTTTAATTCTCCTCATACTCTTCCTAATGCTCTTATGGGTGTCCTAAAAACTTTTCAAAACTCTTCTTCAACCTCAAACTTTTTTGCCATTTTTCCTAAATTCACCAAATTTTCTAACCTCAATCAAAATCTTAATGGGTGATCCATACAATCAATCTAGCATTATAGAGCCTCTAAGATTAATCATACATCACATTTAAGCAATTGAATTCAACAAATTCGAATGAAAAATTCGACCTAAATTTTTTTAGATTTTCAATCATGAACCATTGGATCCACACTTGACCAAACCAATTAATTCTTTCTGGGATTTAATCTCCTATCTTATACCCACTTAATTCTAAAACCAATTAGCCTAATTCGTAACGAATCAAAATCCTCTAATTTCGTACCCTAAATCACGAACATAAATTTGATATGTGAAAAAGGAAAATTAAAACAATTACATACCTTCTTAGGTGCCATAGATGATTAACAAACAACTCTCTTGCTTGCAATTAGATTAAAAACTCAAATTGGATGATCCAAGATAGTAGTGTCTGTGTTTGTGTGTGTTTTTTGAGTTTTTGGGTTTTGGGGGGTTTTTGTCTAGCCGGATAGCTTTGTATTTTGCCGTGCGGCTTGACCAAAATGGTGTATTTTTACCTTAAATTTTTTACCCCGACACAAGGTTAATGCTTTTCCTTTGGTTGAAACAACTCGCCTTTGAGCATTTTTCTTTACCAAACACACAACTCCATATCTTGACATCAATAATTGCACAAGTAAATTATTCATAATAATAATAATCTAAATTTCCCAAACTTAAACCAAACGCGAACCAAATCGTCTAGACCAATTATAACCAAACCAAAAGTAAAAGTTTCCTAAAAGATGCATAAATGGAAATAGAAAGCAAACATCCTTAGCACTATGATTCGTGCTTTATTCTTCCACACTCTATCTTTATATTTTCTTTAATTTTCCTTAGTCAAGAAAATTACTAAACCTCAAAACATCCTCGATTTTGAACTCTCCCAATAGCTTCCATGTAGTGGTCTTGGTCTTAAATACTCAATTAAACTTCCTTCCACTAGGCGTAACAATTTCAATCCTAGCATGCCAATCTCCATCGCCATCAGCTTTCTTGTATGTCCCATATCCTTCATTGCCCTAATCTAAGTTTTTCAATTGCACCGGCAATGAGCCAAGAAAGTCTACAAGTTTCTTAAACACAATTACATTTTAAAGGGATTAAAGTAAGCATCCATTGCTAATTCCCTTTCCATATCACCCTCGATATCTATAAACATTGAGCAAGTTGCGGTACGGAGTGGCATGGACTCGAAGATGGCTGAACTGTTATCAATCAAACATAATGTTTTAGATTTTGGGACCTGCATTTTGTAAAAACTCTGATTATAATAAATGATAACTAAATTTTTCCAACAACGTCTCTTTTAAAGTTGTTTTCTATGATTATGATTGTTGTATCCATGAAGTAATACCCCAGATTAGCTTCCGCTGCTATATTGTAAAAATGGGGGTGTTACATCTACCGGAATATCCAAGATTAAAAGATCAACCACATAGGCTTGATATCCTATTTGGATCCTCACATTTTGACTACTCCCATCGCCTTAGTTTGCGTATTATCCGCCATTGTCAAGTTTGTTTGGTAGGGCCTCAGATCATCGAGCCCAAGATATTTATATAAGCTATATATGGCAAAACACTTACACTTGCTCCGGTATCCACTAGAGCGACCATCTCAACAACACCGTTAATCTTTATCGGTAAAACATAGTTTCCGGGATCACATATTTTCTTAGGCAAACCGTGTTCAATTATGCCTACTTTGTCCTCCTCACTAAACTCTTTCTTATTAAGCCTCTCCTTACCTATCAAAATTTCATCCAATTTCTTCTTGTAAATAACATAGTTCTCTAACACTTCAAGAATAGGCTTCGATTCCTCTAGATCTTTATATTTGATGTCCAATACCTCTTTCATTTTCTCCTTTTGTTTTGAGGTTAGGGGGTGGTATATTGGTTGTGTAGAATAGTGGAAGTTGGTAGAATTTCTTCTAGCCTCAAGGAAGGAGGGGGAGTGAGTTTGTTAATGTTATAGCCTTTGTTATGGTTTGCTTTCCCCATCTTGACAACTTCTTCGCTTGATCTTCCAACTTCCTCAAAAAGATCAATCACATCAATACCCTTTTTGAACTTAGTAAGATTCATCCTTATCTCTCCCAATCCGAAATCGACTTGGCTTTTAGTTGTTGACAAAAATTCCCTTCCAAACAAGATAGAAGGTTCTCCCTCATTAACATAATCTAAAACAACAAAACCAGCCTTGAATTTTACCCCATGAATTTCCATGTTGACATCATTCACTATCTTTCTACCGTAGTCGCTAAGACTCACATGCATAAAACCCATGTTTTCCAATACTTTTTTCGCAACATAGCTTGCCGAATCTGTAAGGCCGAGCTTCGCATCCCAAGCTCCTTGCCCATCAACTTTGCATGGTAAAGAGTACCTCATGAATGGTTCACCAAAGGCCTGAAGTGGCGCCTTGGTAAAGATTGCAATTTTTTTGATTATCCACCTCTATCACAACACTCTTGTGCTCCAAAGCATCAAACAATTTCGCTTCCTTAGCAACTCTTAAATCACCATCATCCATACATTCCTCAAGATCCTTCAAGTATTCTGAAACCAAGCTCAAAGTACCCATTCCGAAAGCTTAAACGCTATTAAAGACAACACGCATCATCCAACTCATTAGCAATGGGTTAGTATAAACAATTAATCACTCACACTTGTTTTCCACAGTAGCTTAACCCGTTTACCATTTTAGAACTGACCCGCGCATCCTTATGCTTCATATTTTCCAAACTCGAAAAGTTTTTTCACAGAACATCCCCTACCGCCCGGCACAGTTCTCAGCCGCCCGACAGGGTACTCGAATTTTTTTTAATTTTTTCTTTGTATCAGGTGGTACCGCCCCGGCAGGCAGGTGTGCCGCATGGCAGGCAACCTTCTGAAAGATTTTTTTTATATATTTTTATTTTTACTACTTATTTACCATCTAATTTTTTAAACTAAACATTTCCGCTACCTTTTATAATGATTAAAACAGGAATAAAATACAAGTCCCCGACAGTGGCGCCAAAAACTTGATGACGTTGGTCGGGTGCAAGTTTTACATGTATAATCGAGACTAATGAAATTACCAACGATACATACGAGCAAGTATACTCGTTCAATCATAGTAAAGTCGGGTAAGTCAAGTTCGTTCCATGGGACTTGGTTTAAACCAATACTAGGTAGCAAGATAGACACTAAGGTTGTCACTGCCATTAGCGTCACAAAATCAAGGTAATTACTTAAGCAAATGCATTCCATTTTTAAAAGTATACTTATGCGAGAAATCCATGTCATTGATATCCATGTTTGATTATGTTGGGTAAACAAGTGTATATGATTCACAAAACCTATTTGTATATGATTTGACTCCATGGTACCTATTAGAATCATCAACCCCAAGCCAATTCAGTGTGTTTGCTAGATAATTAATGTTCCTAAGTGATTCAACAAGTTCTTTCGACCTATACTTGAATTCAAGCCCTTTTGTTCATCTCATTTGATTATGTGAAAATGGTAGATGTCAATTACCAGAACTCCTTTTTAGTTTGTCACGACTAATAGAGAATAGCCTACGCCACAAAATCCCTTTTGACCTATGATTCCGTGGGTATTCTACCACAAATCATAGAAAAGAACTCAAGACATAAATAAACCACATGTTTACAAAAATCATCATTTATACACAATCAAACATTTTACCAAATTCATTTCATTCCACACATAAGTATTATGAGACTACTCCATATATAAATTTATTTCACAAATCCAACATTCAAATGATAAATTAAGACACATCTCAGAAATATTTGTAAAGATTAATACCTACAAAGATTCCTATAGGTTTGGTGATGTAGCTCGCTAAGGGCCTCCAATCGCCGTAATCAATGTAACTCTAAGAGTTGTGCTTCTTTCTTCAAATTCGTCCTTACACTCTCCTGGATTTGCAGAGATATTTCTACAGTTTTTGGGGTGAATAAAGGTGGTGGAAACTTAACCTAATTGAGGATTAAGTAGTTTTTGTGTTTTTTTAGGTTAAGACTACCACAACTATATATAATCCTTCCAAACCGACTTAGGGAGTTAATGTAAGTCCCCTCAGTTGATAATACAAGTATATGATCGGTTTCCAGGCATAACGGCTTGTTAATTCGCTCATAATTATAAAAATGTAACTGACATCGTGGTCCTGCCGGGCGGCATAGCCTTGCGCCGGGCGACAATCCAATCGAGCTCTCTGCCCGGCGACAACGCCTCCTGTCGGGAGGCAGAGTGCTCGTCGCAACGTGCGATCTTTACTTTTCATTGTCTTTCGTCTTTCGATCAACCTTTTGTCCCTCGGGCCAGTCCATACCACATGTTTATGACCCAAAGTGCATATTTTACTATTCCAGCTGGGTCTTCAAATCGAATTAGCACTCATTTCTTAGCTTATTTTCTTCACTTCGTATCTTTCGGCTAGATGCAACACAAGAAACTCATTTGGTATAATAACATGGGTAAAAGCAGTATTATTTTACTAATTAGCACATATAAAACCAAGATAACGCATCTTAAAACATACAAAATCTAGGCGTTATCACTTCCCTTACAACTTGATAATAAACGATAATTTGATTTAAGAATCAAATCCCTAACCTAGCCTAGAGACTCAATTCAGGGTATGAGAAAGAAGACCCTCGACAAAACACACAAGTATGGATTAGGTACTTGTGTGGCTCTCTTGCAGAGATGTGTTCACTTCAATAAATGATAGATGAGAAGATTAAGAACACTTGATGTTTTGACTTAGAGGATTAAAGGAGAGAAAAGAGAGGAAAGAATGTATGCAAGAGGTGAGGAATACAAAGGCCAAAAGGGGGTATTTGAAGTCCAATAACCCAAAAATGGGAAATGCAATTCGCGTGTGGCGCGCTGGTCATGCGCTGACGCGTGCCCAACGTGCCAGACACCCAAAGCCATTTTTAAGTTCTTGGCTTTTTAATTACCCGCTCTTGTTAAACCCCCGATTGTACTTCACACTATGACCTTTCAATCATTCTTACACTCAAGGTCAACCAACTTAAATAGCCATTTGATAAAGCGTTTTGTGAAGTATTAAAAGCATTTTGCTTATCTGATAAAGTAAAGAGAGAAAAGAATTTTAGGAAAGGGTATTTTGGGTATTCCTCAAATGTGTAACTAGCCTAGTTGGGATCCAACTAAAGATAGAAATGGCTAGTTAGGAACCAAGAGAATATTCTTTGGAATATTCTTTACTTGGTGAGAAAGTAGGAAATATTTGAAATTTGAATTTTAAATTCATTAACACACATGTTGGATAAGAGAGGATGAGTTATGTGTGAGTTGTTGGTATGTGCTTAATTACACATACCTTTTACCTATAAAAACGAGCCTAAATGACCAAAAATAGACATAAAATGCAAAAAATATGTGTGTTTTGCTATTTATGATGTGTAGGCAACGGATATTCATTAAAGGACAAAAACAAAGCCAAAACCAACAAAACCGAGCACGGGAATGGAAAGAGCACAAAAAGTCAAAGTCAAAGTCAACAAAAGTCAAAGTCAACACCGAAAAGTCAAAAGTCAAAGACAAAGCCGATATCGAAGAAATGTTTAATGGGCTGAATTTTTGGCGCCGCTGCCGGGGAGGTTGTGAGACGATTATTGTGTACGTTTGAAGATTAGTGTTTGGAGACCCTTCCCCATGAAGTTATCGCTTTCATTTGTGAATATATTTTTTTAATTATCATGTAATTAAAAATTCCAAAAAAATTAAAAAACCAACAAAAACAACCGTTGTGTCACTTGTGAATTCGGCTCACCTTTAGATTACAAACTATAAGAGAGGTATAAGGAGGGTCAATCCTACGAACTTCGACCCGAAAGGAGAAGGTTTTTAATAGCTTCGCGCTTACCCGCTCCTCTGCTTCTTTGTGCGTTTTCTAGAGAGCTACCGACTTGTTTGATTATCGGTTACAAAAATATTTTTCTCTTTTTTTATTTTCTCTTATTTTGTTCTTAGTGTATGCAAACTCGCTCTTCGTCAAAATTCGTTGGTGAACCTTCTACGAATCCTACTTCTACGATTCCGAAACGTCGTAATCGTAGACGTTCCAAACAAAGAGTTGAACCATTTTCTCTTGAAGAAAATCCCGTAGTTACGATGGCCGATCAACGTACTATGGAGCAATTACTCCAAGCACCCACCGAGGGTTACGGAGATGCGATTGTTATTCCCGCTATTCTTGCGGAGAATTATGAGCTTAAACATGGTCTTCTAAATCTTGTAACTTCAAAACCATTTTACGGATTTGAGAAAGAAGATCCTCATGCTCACATTCGTTGGTTTAACAAGATTACTTCCACAATTAAGTATAGAGATGTGCCTAATTCGTCGATTAAGCTTATGCTTTTTCCATTTTCTATCGAGGGTGCAGCCCGGATTTGGCTCGAAAAAGAACCCCCTCGTTCTATTCTTACTTGGGAAGATCATGTTTCCAAGTTTATTAACCAATTATTTCCTCCTTCAAAAATGACAAATCCCTAGAATGAAATTACGAATTTTCAACAACGTTTTGAGGAAACGTTTAGTGAGGCATGGGAACGTTTCAAGGATCTCCTTTGTGCATGTCCACATCACGGTTTCACGAAATTGTATCAACTTGATACCTTCTACAATGCTTTAAACCCAACCGATCAAGATTAATTGAATGCCGCCGCCGGTGGTAATCTTTTAATTAAAACTGCTCGAGATGTGTTGACAATTATTGAAAACAAATCAAAAGTTCGCAACTCACAGAACAAACCGGTTGTTACAAAAGTGAGTACGAATGCTCCTTCTTCTTCTTCTACCCCTCAATTTCTTGAGATTGACGCTCTTGCTGACGCCGTTAAGGCTTTGGTTCTTCAGAGATCTCCTCCTCCAGCTTTCGTGAAAGCTGTTGAAGAAATTTGTGTTACTTGTGGTGGTCCACACCCTTACTACCAATGTCTTGCCACCGATGGTAATGTTTTTCCAGAATATCAAGATAATATTCAAGGATATGTTTCAGCAGCCGCAATGAACTATAATCAGGGAAATACTTGATATCGTCCTCAAGGTGTTGCTAACCAAATTCGACCATCGGGTTTTGCTCAACCAAATGTGCAAAATAATCAAAACCAGTTCAATCAAGGTTACAATCAAAATAGAGGAAATAATCAAGGAAATCCGGTTTATCAAGCTCCGGTGCAGCAAACTCAAGTTGCTCCTTCGAATGAATTGTCAAACTACAAGAAGATGATTGATACTAATATAAAAGCCATGCAAAATCAAATTAATAATGTGAAAAATGAATTGAGGAATGAAATGAAAACTTCCATACAAACTTCAATGTCAAATCAAACCAATGAGCTTAGGAATATGATGGCTAGTTTTTTCCAAATGAATACCGCTTCTACTTCGGGTGCGGGACCACTTCCTAGCAACACCATTGCTAACCCAAGAGGTGATTTGAAAGCAATCACCACCCGAAGCGGTGTTTCTTATGATGGACCTCCCATTCCTCCTCCTTCTTCTTCTCTCCCCAAGGTGGTGGAACTGGTACCCGAGGTGACAAAGGATACGGTGCAACCGAGTACCAAAAACATCCAACCTTCGGTAGTCCAAACTCAAGTTCTAATTGATGAGCCCGTTGTTGCTCCTAATCCTAAACCGACTATACCTTATCCTTCAAGGGTTAACAAACAAAAGCTCCGTGAAAAAGACGACAAGCTAGCTTTGAAATTTCTTGAAATTTTTAGGAAACTTCATTTCGAACTTAGTTTCGCGAATGCTCTTCTTCACATGCCTAAGTTTGCTACAATGTTTAAATGTATCCTTAACAACAAGGAGAAATTGTTTGACTTAGCCACAACTCCGGTGAATGAAAATTGCTCGGCGATCATCCTAAAATAGTTTCTTGAAAAACTTGGAGACCCCGGTAAGTTTACCATTCCATGTGATTTTCCGGAGTTAGATGAATGCTTGGCCTTGGCCAATCTCGGTGCAAGCATCAACTTGATGCCTCTCTCCATATGGAAGAAGCTTTCACTCCCCAAACTTACTCCTAAGCAAATGATTCTTGAGCTTGCGGACCGATCGACCACTTGACCGGCCAGCATTGCCGAAGATGTCTTTGTGAAAGTAGTAAAGTTCCATTTTCCGACCAACTTCGTAGTCGTTGATTATGTTGTCGATCCTCGGGTTCCCTTAATTCTCGGGATACCCTTTTTGAGGACCGGACGAGCTTTAACTGATGTTTACAGTAAAGAATTAACTCTCCACCGTGATGATGAAGCCGTAACAATCAAAGTTGGTCAAACTTCGAGATACTTCTACAATGATGCCGAGTCAATTAATCGAATCGATGTAATCGACATAGCTTATAGGGAGTATGCTCAAGAAGTGCCCAGTTTCTTGGAAATTTCTACAAGTGGCAATCCCACTTCGAAACTGATTATTTCTACCTCTTCTCCCACTCTCACTCCCTTCGGGGATAGTGACTTTCTTCTAGAAGAAACCGATGCTTTCCTTGCTATTGAAGATGATTCAATTTCACCGGAAATTGATGACTCTTACTATGATTCGGAGGGAGACATTCGTCTTCTTGAGGAATTTCTAAATGATGATCCATCATCTCCTCTCCCTCCGAAAGAACTTCATGTTGAGGAACTTAAAATCGTAAAATCTTCTATTGATGATCCTTCGTAGCTCAAGCTCAAGGATCTACCTTCTCATCTTGAGTATGCATTTTTGGAGGGTACCGATAAACTACCCGTCATAATTGCTAAAGACTTAAAAGAAGATGAGAAGGTCCGACTTCTAAAGGTTTTAAAGTCACACAAGCATGCCATCGCTTGGAAAATCTCTGATATAAAGGGCATCGACCCTTAATTTTGTACTCACAAAATATTAATGGAGGATGACTCTAAACCGGCAATTCAACACCAAAGACGGGTTAACCCAAAAATTCATGAGGTTATCAAAAAGGAAGTTATCAAACTCCTTGATGCCGGATTAATTTATCCCATCTCTGATAGCCCGTGGGTTAGCCCCGTTCATTGTGTGCCCAAGAAAGGCGGTATAATCGTAATTGAAAATGATGATAATAAGTTGATACCTACTCGATTAGTTACGGGATGGCGTGTATGCATTGACTACCAAAAGTTAAATGATGCCACCTATTGAATCTAAAGATCGTTTAAGCTCAGGTTGTTTAGACCTTTATCTAGGATAATATCAATGTTCATAAGTTATAAAAACAAAGCGGAATAAGAACAAAGATATTCAACAAGGTTTACCATTCATACGTTTTCACCAAGCCCCAATTTTAGATGATCAATTCTAGAATGGTTACAATCTAACTTAAACTACACGCCTGATATCTCTTTATATAATAGAGATATCTAGGTTTACAAAGGATAAGAACAAATAAGATTAGGAAACTATAAATCAGCATTAAATACTATTTGACTAATCTTCAATCAGCATTAATGTTGATCTTTATCTTTTAGCTGATCTTTATCTTATACTTGAATGAGGAGATCTTCTAGGAAATCTTCAAAATCTTCCATCTCTTGAAGAATTCCAGCTTTGCGTTTGAGTCCTTTTGTTTCATTCTTTTATTCACTTTGTCTCATCAAATCTATAATTCCCAACAATCTTCCCTTATTTGATGATGACAAAATAAACAAAGTCGTGTACGAACTTCATCATAAAGCTAAAGCGTCCCCTGAAGTTGAGATGTAATCATCTCCCTGAATGAAACAAAATCTTCCCATTAATTCAAATTTCCTTTGTAACCTTGCCATGCCACCACACATAATAAGCTGCAAATCAATAAACCTGTAATATTCTTCCCCTTTTTGTAATCATCCAATAGGGGTCTTCCTGCAGAAATGCAACTTGGATCATAACATCTACAAATCATATACCACAACTACTAATACAGCCTTCTAATACTTAAAATACCCGCCAAGAAGTATAATACGAAAAATGACTTTGAGCAGTAGAAATATTAACTAGCAGTAGTAATAAATGACTAGCAGTAGTAACGAAACACTTCCCCTCAAGTGGTACATGTAGATGGTTAAACATTTAAACAATAATCTTCCCCTGAAACCAATATGTTTACTATCTCTTGAATCTCGAACTCAGTAGGCTCTATGTAGTGATCACTGATGAAGAAAACTAAGTATAACGAATTTAATGAAGAAGTAGAATCTCCCAAACTTGTGTCTTATGTCTTGCACTATCCACGTGACATCGAACTCATACCAAGACCAAAATATAAGTAGATCGCAATCTCTTGACAAAATCCTCATCTATATGAGACACTGAGCACTACAACGTAACTCCTTAAAGTGATAGCAAATGTGAGCATTGAGCACCATAAGAAAAATCACACACCTTTGCTAGATTTGTCAAGTCTTCGTCAACACCATTGTAAGCACGAACAAGTTATCTATAAAATCAATGTCCTACTATAAAGATGACTTTAAGATATGATAAGACACACACCTGTGAAACCCAACTACAATATTAAATAAGAAATAATCAACTGTCTTCGTAATCACCTCTTCAAATAATCTCTAGAACGAGCCATAAAATTAATAATAATAAACTGAATAAAATTCAGTTCTATTCAAGATCCAATTTTCTTCTTTGTCCAATATCGTATACAACTAGCAGTGGAAACTGCTAACTAGCAGTGGAAACTGCTAACTAGCAGTAGAAACCAAGCAGTTTCATTCGAGCAGTATTAAGTGTAAATGAGCCGTATTAACTTTGAAGTCCAAGCAGTATTAACCATAACAAAGACAATATTAACCTGATGCAACTCTGACTCCATAAAAGCTTAATAAATCATATAATCTCGAACAATTGCAACCTGCTGCTGTAACATCCATTAGACCCAAAATTTTTGACCATATTATGGTTTAATGAAAAACCCTAGTTTTCACCATCTCGATAATAATCATAATCGTCTCCCCTTTTTTAAAGTATAAAGACAACACTTTAAAAGTGTCGCAAAAACCCAAAAATCACCAGATTCGATCATATCTTATAACAGGAGCACGAACCTTCTTTCCATCATGAACACGACTTTAAAACAACCTTGTAACATCTTAGATCAACAGCCCCATGGCTCTGATACCAATTGTGGAGTTTGAATAACTCCTTAGATCGTTGTAAGCTCAGGTTGTTTAGACCTTATCTAGGATAATGTTAACAATGAACATAAAGTATATGCATAGCGGAAATAGCATAAGAACATTGATATCATAACAAGGTTTTTCATTCATTATCTTTTTGTTATCCCACTTGTTTAATCCATTACACAACAATAATTATACCAAGATGCTAGAAAATGAGAAGAAATCTTAGAGAGAGAAAGTAGAGAGAGAAACTAGATTAGAGAGAGAAAGGAGGATTACAAATGAAATGAAAATGTAACCAACACCCTT
>BQNB010174767.1:0-13229 GCA_026074375.1 Tanacetum coccineum
ATACATAGGCACACAATGCAAAGAAATGATACACATGCAAACAGGATACACACACTCTCATATACCACATAGACTATAGGCCAACTAATGAAATCAAGGCAACCACTTAAGATTTCTAAGGAAAAATTACACCTAACTTAATCATTATATGACAAGATAAGGAATGATTATACTTAGATTAGGCTATAAGGTTGAATTACCAAGATTACGAGATTAATTCTATTTAGAAAAATCAAGTATAGATCGCCTATATGATATGTATAGATCACCTATGTAATCATGTGTGTATAGATCACCTGAGGTAGACCTATGTATTGATCGCCTATTGTACTTAAGTAGGTATAGATCGACTGTGTAACAGATTGTAACACCCCCAAATTTACAACACAGCGGAACTCAACATTAGGGTGCTACTTCATAATACAAGCTCACGAGTCACGGTAAACGACATTCAATTTTTATTAAAAAGATCAGAGTTAGAAGGTCCCAATAACTTTTAGAAAACTTATTCCCAAATAAGTCATAATATGACAATTTTCCTTTAAAATATTTTGACAAATGTTCAAAATTCACCAAGTCCACGTCCTTCGATATCCGCATTCCATCCCATCCAAGCTAGCAAGTAAATACCTGAGATAAACATGCTAAAACGTCAACAAAAACGTTAAGTGAATCCATAGAGTTTATAAATAATCATTTTGAACACAAGCATAGCAAAACATTTAGTTCATAGAACAATCACAACGATGCTAGAGCCACGAACCAAACCTTAACCATGTGCCTAACCTGGAGTGCTAACACACCCAATACTAAGTACAATATGTCTCAGTATGCCCTCGCAAGGAACACACGTCTGACAGGTCGTTAGGCCAAAATAGATCTATTATTATTGCATTAGCGTTCACCGGTTAGCGGTGATTGACGGTTCATGAAGGAAGGGCCACAACAATACACTCCTAGCAACGTTTGTTAGCACATAATAAAATTACCTGTATTCGATTTTCTAAAGCAAGCATGTATCTCCCTCGCGGGTTTTCAAAACATAAAAAGAATTAAATGCGAGGCTATAAACTCACCTTGATATTGCAGAACAATTGACAGAATGCAAATATTAGGCAAACACATTAGAAACCGAAACAACTCGATCAAGGAGTTGCAGTTTATCTTAACGGTTACAACCCACCAGTTTAGGATGTTGTATTTGGGTTTTTCGATGGATGATTACATCAATGTGACATGTTGATAAAGATATTGGGTTTTTTTAAGTGAGTATGAGTTTGGTTGATGGTTAAATAAGATAAATCGAAAAGGTAAAAAAAACAAAGTATGTAATATATTCCGTATATATCACATAGGAAAATGAACAATTATATAATTCATATGTTGAATTATATAATAAAGACAAACATTCAAAAGATAAATGCAAAACATGCAATATATTATGTATATATATTATATATGAAGGACAAGAAAATATATAATACGTGCGGGCATTATACATGAATATATAAATAGACGAAGTCGAAGAACGAGTTAAAGTATGCTGTACATATACATATTATATCACTCGTGAAAATAAGACAAGAATATAAAGCGCGACGTGTATTCATATAAGAAAAGTATTACATAAGCGACGGGAGAAAATAATTAAAACAACATAATTCGACATGTGTTCGGAAGTCGCCAAATAAAATAAATAAAAGTTATTACTTAAAAGTAAATACACATTTTAAAGCCTTGAATGATATTTTAAAAGTTTTATAAAAGTTTTTACAAAAGTTATTATTTTGCCTATTAGTCGAGAATTATAAAATAATATTTTATAATTTAGTATTTTATTTACTTGACGAGTTTTAGTTAAAACATTATCTTATTTGTAAAAGAATAGTTTTCTATTATTCACCGGATTATTGTATAATTAAAATTTTATAATCTTAAAACTATATAACTTTATCCATTTATCAGGTTTTTAATATAGTAAAAGTTTTAAATGAAAATACTAAGTATATAAGTTTATAGAAACTTCGGCATGACCTCGCCATTTATACAACCTTCCCATGTATATAAAATACATTATTTTCCCACTTTTATCAATCAATATCGCAATACTTACGCGTTCCATATTTAATTAACTAGTCATATTTACATAAACATCAAATATAAGTAAAACCAAACACACCCTTACTTAGGGCTGTTAACTACTGTCCCAAACACCCCTTTATGGGGCTGTTATTAAACCAAATGCACCCTAAAGGGCTGTTGTTAACCCAAACGCACCCTTATTCCATAAATATAGTAACAAACACCCCTTTTGGGTGATTAAAATGCAGAAACCAGCACCCTTATGGGCTGTTTTCGGTTGAGTAATAAAGAAGCGAGACGAGATCGACTGAGGCCTAAAAGAAATACATTAGCCACGAGCCCGACACCGTAAAGGTGCGGCTATGATGACGGCTAATCAAACCAAACACTACTATGTGGTGTGCTCGGTTCATAAACAAACATCCATATATCGACGTAGCTTAATCCGAATCAAAAGAACTAAAACAAGAAAATGAAACAAGTTAAAATAAATAAAACCTCACAAAGTTATTATTAGTTTTTAAAAAATATATGTAATCATCTATATACGGAAAAGAAGGTGAAGTGGTGGTGTTCCACGTGGCGGCTCAGCCGCGGCAATGGTGATGGTGGCGTGAGGATGGTGTTCGATCGTGGTTATGGTGGTTACATGGTGGCTGTCGTGGGTGTCGACCGATGGTGTAGAGATGGGGATGGTGTTTTGTTCGATACTGGTGGTGTGTGATGAGGTGGTATAACGGGTGGTGGAACCGATGGCGGTGATGGTGGGTGATCTTGATGATGCGAGGTGGTCGATTGAAGTTGGGGGCCATGATGGTGACGATTTAGAACGCCGCTGTCGGCAGGTGGCCGGAAAGTGCGCCTAGAAAACTTGGACGGAAATTTTGGGAGGCGCCGGAAAGATTCTTAGAGAGAGAGTGTGTTTTAGTTTTAATATAATGAGAAAAAACTAATATATAGATATATATATATTTATATTATTATATATATATATATATATATTTATATATATATATATATCCAAAAAGTTTAAAAACAAAATGTTAAGTGTAATATAGTCTAGGGGAGAAATTATAAGTATTACTAGAGGGGCTAGAAGTGTAATTTTTGTAAAATAATGGTTTGGGACTCGTTTGGGCTAGTACACGAATGATTTAAAACACAAAACTTGCGCCATTGTTTTCCATATAATTTTTCCATCGAAAATAAGTATTTATTTGGTCATATTTCATAAATATTTGGTAAAGTTTATTTAAAATCTTCGTTTTGTTTATTCTAGACACCGTATTAAGGGTAAACTTTATTCGTAAAATAAATCGTTAACTCGAATATTCACGTTAATAATAAACTTTTTAAATAATGATAATTAATTTATTAAATAATTTTATTAAATAAATTTTGATAATTAAATTTAAAATAATTGGTATTGTGTCGGTACGCGTTGTTATCGTTTTAACCAAATAAATTTGAAAAAGATAAAAATTTTATAAATGAGAATTGTGTAGTAATAATTATGATTTATTATTAAAATAAGTCCCGAAAAATTATTAGTTACGCGGTAATTGTTTTTATATGACGATAAAAGGTCAAACGGTCAAAAGTCAAGTCAAACCCAAAAAGTCAAAGGGTAGAATAATTATTTAAAGTCTGGGAAAATTTAAACGGTTGTCAACCATTCTCCCCTCCTTTAGAAGCGGACGTCCGACGCTTAAATCGCTTCATTTCGTCCAAAATTTTCACTTGCGATAAGTGAAAGATGTCATCTCTCGAATTTGATTCACATGATCTCACCATTATGGTACGCGACCCTCGCCGCATTTGGGAAATTTCAAAGAGACATATCAATTCAATAATCATCCGGTGGATCACACCGATCAATTAAAACACATATCGACAATACGTGGTCTGCTAAAATGAGATCGCGTCATTATAAAAATCGTCTAGAGTGAACATAACTCCATCAAAAGCGTTACGACATTATTCAAAACAAGGCGCTTATCATTAAGCGTACAAAATCACATAATTGCATGCTCGCTAGCCGTCAAGCCATGCAGATTAAAAGAAAGCGCATCGATGCGGTAATCACTCGGAGTATACATAACTCTATTGAAAGCACTACGGCATTAATTGAATTAAGGTACTT
Source organism: Tanacetum coccineum (assembly GCA_026074375.1). Classification (NCBI taxonomy): domain Eukaryota; kingdom Viridiplantae; phylum Streptophyta; class Magnoliopsida; order Asterales; family Asteraceae; genus Tanacetum; species Tanacetum coccineum. The sequence goes on from BQNB010174767.1 coordinate 4,226, forward strand.
ATCATTAAGCACATATAATCACATAACGACATGCTTGCTAAAAAGCCAAATCATGCCAATCAATTAGTTCAATCACGTTAATCTTTCTTTTTTATGATGCTAAATAGTCAAGCCATGATTAACAATAAATAATTCCGGCTAAGACCAGCCAAAGAAATCACGGGCCTGATAGCCATGAATGCATATCCAAAAAGGTTTTTATCATTGTAGGGTGTTCATACGTGGATCCATACCCAAAAGAGATTCTCAACATCACAGGGGTGCTCCAGGGTTTATAGGCCATGGTTTCCATCCCAAAAATTAATTTTTATTATACAGGGTGCTCTTTGGGCTTAATAGTTATGGTTCCAATCCCCCTATCATATGGTCAGTTTTGCTTTATATTATCTATCCCTTGAGCATTCTTCACGGTGCTCCAGGCACGATCGTCACCGGCCTGGCTGCCAATCCGTGGAATTATCGAGCTCCCACACCAATCGCGACCGCTCCTACCCGACTCTGTCTCGTGTCTTTCAACGAGCGTCGAGGACCCTTATCCTATGTCTTTCAACAGGGGGCTAAAAATCTGGGTACGCGTTACCCACCGATCGGACGTCATTTCACAATGTCGCCTCGAGCTCTCACAACGTACGACCACTCGACTAAATCACATATCACATAAACACATAACAAGAAGAAATTTTGCAAATAAATTTTCAACTATGGCTATCTGTCGTTGACCATCGACGATCAAAGGGGATCGAGTCAAGCCAAGGACTTCCTCTACTGATTAAACGGAGACGGCAAACGGGATTGTCTTTTATTACGTCACGAAATATAAGTCGACACAAACTCTAACTGTCCATCGCGTTTACCGTTTTATTCCTACAGAAATGGATGACGGTGACATACACTTTGCGATCCAGTAGGATCTGGACCATGTGCTTAGCTCTCGAGTGAAGGTCTCATTTCTGAGCCTTCCTTGTATGACTTTATGTTTGTATCTGATGTCACCACTCTATGTTGGTATTCGAGTTCACAGGAGTAATGAACAAAATCAACACCTCGAATTCAAATCTTGAGCTTGTATAAGGTTCATTCCGCAACATTAGATGACCGAACCCACATACGTTTTCAGGGGTGAAGTCTTCTTTACGGTTTACGGTTTTTATTCTAACAGGAATTGATTCACATGTTTTTGACTGTAGAAGAAAACTTTCCTCTACGGACGTCGTTCAACATATGGGAAAATGAAAGAAGATGATGTAAGATCACTTCGATGTGGGTAAATAGTTTTTTCACGGTTATCGATTGGTAAAACCGGAGTGATTTTTGTTTTGTCGTAGGATTATTTCCTTCACAATTATCGATCGTTGTAACAAGAGAAAGTACAGTAATACGCATTTGATGTAGGAGAAGTCTTTTTCATTAGCCTCGGAGTTACTCGAACTCGGCTTTCATCCACTTTGGCAGTCTTCTGATCTCGTTAAGATTCTTCACAGTGTCTCGGTTTATCAGGTTCTTGTTAGTAATTTCATCACCAACATTGTGATTTAGATGGGATTTCACACGTTACACGTGACACACAGAAATACTTTCCAGAATTATTCGGTCAAGGTGACTTGCTAAGTCAACACCATCGGAAACAAAAAAAATCAAGGGAACGCAAGAAGGATTCAGACTTTATTTTTTACGAACTAATCAATCGAATACGATTACTTGCATAAGGATCCACCATTTAGAAGTGTTCTCACCCAAACATTTATCCAAAACCACTAGTTTAAAGGCGACGATTAATCCGACATAACGTGGCTCTTCCTGAATTATGCATAGTTAGCTAGGCTATTCATAATTGAGGACCAAGCGACGACACATCCGTCCTGGTCAAAAAGAAATTTTTTTTTGAGAAAAACGTCAACTATTGTTCATCCATTTTTGAGAAACACATTTTTGCTTTGTTCTCTTATGAAAATCGACGCATTTCTTCGTATTTGTTTGAATTAAACATTTTATAAATTATTGTATATTTTTTGTATAAATTGTTCATAAAAAGATATTAAGGTGGTTGGGATTAAGGATCATGGCAAGTACAAGAAATAGTAAGTCAAGAATGGATGCAATCGAATGAGGTAAACGAACGATATATTTGAATACTGGAATTGTCCACACTAGGAGTCAAGATGTTTCTCTCTCTAAAATAGTGAGGCGTCTATTCAACGTGCTCAACCACGACCTATAGTAGGGTCGCCGTAACTTAAGAGAAAATATAAAGTATGATCGAATGATACGTACTCGTAGCTTTTAAGATAACATTATCTTATTTTCCTTGATAAAAATATACATGTATGCATGCGATGTGAAAATCCACTTTGCGCTTTAATTAATATCACTTAACACATTGTAAAAGCGACCATTTTTACATAAATAGATTATGTTACCTCATTGATGACTTTCTATCCTTGTCAAGTTTTTAACTTTAGAAAGTTGTTATTTTTAGAAAGTTACCATTTCAAGAAAGTTACTATTTTTAGTATGTCCGATTATCGGATTACCATAATCGATATAATTATTAGATTTAAAATCTCGACACTTGTGTCATATTTTATTAACATCCATTTCTTATACACCATAAACGTATATAGTAAGAATAATGAGAGTTTATTAATTATCTAGTAAGACTCAAAATAGCCCAATTGACTTTTAAAATTCAAAGTTTGATTTTTTTAATAAACATGTATGTATGTTTTCTCAAAACTGACCAGTTATATCACATTTTCGTGACTCCGACTCTAAAGAGATTTCATGTAAAACATTATTTCGAACAACTTTTTAGTTTGTCGAGATTTGAATCTCGACAGAAAATGACCAAAATGCTCTTACAAAATTCAGCTGAAACTTATTTAATTTTTAAGGAAATGTAGAAATTTGACTTTCATTTTTGACCCATTATCAAGTGATTTAGAAATAAACAAGCCTCGCGGCAAGGTAAAACGACATTCCGAACAACTTTCGTGTTTTGCCGGAAGGCTAAAACTGACTCGAAAGTGCTCGAATCGCTCTTCAAAAATTCTGTCAGCTTTTAATTAATTATTTCGAGTGTTGTAATTTTCACTTAAAGTGTATATCCTGATTTTGTTCCAGTTTCTTCGTTACAAGGTGTAACACCCCCAAAATAGGTCGCAGCAGAATAAGGATCCGATGCGTGTTACTTTAAGATCAACAGCACAAGATATATATAAGAACGACACAAAAGTCGTTTAAATTGATACATTGGATTTAAATAAAAGACATATTACAAAAGCTTATAGCTTTACTTGTTCTTTGTTTAATATTACAAAAGATAACATAGATTTCCCAAAACATGATGCACATAAATCTTTAACAGTGCAATCCAAAACATAATCCAATGCATCCTTGGCACCTTGTGCCTATTGACCTCCTGAAAACATTGCTTAAAACGTCAACAAAATTGTTGGTGAATTCATAGGTTTATGTATTTAAATTATGCAGGACCGCAAGACTTTCCCGTGATGTTACAACATATGCCAACAATCACAAACCAGATTACTGTTGCCACTAAGCTCATGTACACTGAAGCTCAACCTATTATTTTGCTATATTTTAGCAGTTATTCTTTGCTCCGTACAGATGTTGTAACCGAACATCCAAGCGACATGGTCTTCAACAGTTAGTTCCCGGTGATAGTCTATTCACCCAAAACGGGGAGGTTAATCCATTAGATCATTTATAATCATTCGCGCTAAATAAGCAAATTAACAACTACATCTATGCATTGCGTTCATGATAATGGGCTTAGGAGGGTTATCGCTACTTAGGCAAACACCATAAATCATTATATTTAAAACACTTGCCAGTCTAATTTATAAAAACAAAGCATGTTTTCACCCACAATTAATAGTAAATCAGTGAAAACTGAAAAGTGGGGCTATGAACTCACCTTGAGTACTGATTGTACCAAATAATCACTGATAAAACGCTCACGACAAAAGTTTACGATGCTACCTATTTAAATAATGGTCTTTGTTATAATGTACCGAGTACTTTAATTAATAGCATTGAATATATTATCTTATAAGTTGTTACATCGTATATCGTTCGGGGCTATCATAATTAAAGTGGTCATGGACTTGGCGTATGAGGAGTTAGGACACTTTTTTTAAATCGTAAATCCAATCAACTCTCGTCGATAGCATGCGAAGAGGCCTCTTATAAAACGCCATAACGTTTATAAATATACTTTTAGTAAAAAAAAAATGACCTATTTGGTCGTTTTTAGGCCTGTTGGCTCGCGTTTCTTATGTCACGTCTTCGTATTTGTAATACGACCCTAGTGATCAAAATATTTACATTTTCAAGTTTTTTGAATATTCTGCGCATGCAATTTGTGTTTTTACTGCGTAAACTTGTAATCGTAATGAAACTTATTAGTTTTTAATCCCGATTTTAGTGATTCCTTCGTAGTACGTCTTTGTTATTTAAAGAAAGTATTATATTTTATAAAGTTAATCCCACTGCATGTATAGTGCTTTGTACTTATTCATAGTTTATAAAATTATTTTTATACTTTAATTATCATAAAATGTACGTAGTTTATTCGTTTATAGTTCCGTTTTTAACGATTCTTTCGAGTACGATCCGTAATTAAAAGTTATATCCATATATTAGTGTCTTTAAAAATGAAAGTTGTGTAATGAATTGTAACTTTTTTTAAAAAAAATAGTTTTATAAAAGTATTTATTTGTTCGTTATAAATCGTAAATTTATCGTATCTTTATCGTTATAAATGGTTTTTCGAGTTTCTTTTCATTTTTGACTTGAAATCGTCGTGAGGCGTATGATTTTTTATATCGAGGTCAATCCTACTGTCTAAGTGTCGAATTGTAAACCCCTTTATAATCCAAGTGTATACTTTTTATAAAAAGCTTATTTTATCATATTTTTTCTACTAGTAGTTTATATAGAAACCATTATAACTAATATGTAACTATGTGATACTTTTATTAATGTCCATTGTTCATCCATGCAGTCCTTATAATTTATTGTAACAAGTTTAATAATTTACTTTCAGTATTTTCACATGTGAAGATAAGTATATGCTTATAAAAACCTTATTTTTACCTAAACAGTTTATACTTTAAAACATATGTTAATACATACTTTTACCATTCACTTTTCCATGATATATATGTACCATATGACTTAAGAATAAGTGCAAATCATAAACATTAAATAATTAACTATTTTAATTTAAAAAGTCAATAGTGGTGATTTAGCCATAATTAACATTATTATTCATTAAAATAATGATAATAAAAAGTTATGAAGGAATTAGGATGGACATAGGGATGATGTATGAGATGAGAAATAAGTGCTAAACCCGTGATTAGATTCAAAACCAAAGCTTACAAGCTTATAAACCCTAGATTAGGTTTGAAACCCTAATCTTTCCTTTTCTTCCTTAATACTTGCAAATGATGATCCAATGCTTGAAAACACTTTAGTATCGCTAGGGATTGATGTGTAAAGGGTTGTATGGATTGTAGAAAATTTTTGTATGGTTTGATTATATGAGCTTATTTGGCCGTGGCTTATTGGAGAGAAAGGAAGAGAGAAAAGATTTTTGTTAAGTGTAAAGTTGTAAGAAACTTCACTTATGAATGCATGCTATATATAGAAAGGAAAATATCTTACTAACCTAACCATTGTTACTTTCTAACCCTTGCTCAAGGTTAATTTGCCAAGTGGTTCATGGTGTAAGAGATGGTTCCGTAGATCTTTCTTAATATCTAGTTATTATGGACAAGTGATAATTCTTGGTCCTATCCTCCACATAATTTCGCTCATATACAATATGTGATGTTAATTTTTATTTATTTTGGGTATTGGTTATAATCGTGGGTATTCGTTTAAGCATAGTTACGGTTTTGTGCTTCCGAGATGAATGCCAATTGGTTTTATCGCGAAACGTCAAGCCATTTTACGTAGCCAACAAAAAAAGATGAAAAAAGTTTTAATTATCCTTATATTAATCATCTACATTTTGCTTGATGTAAACATTTAATCATTTAATGACTGTTTACATTGAATGACTCATTTTTAGTTTACGGGCGATTTAAACTTAACGTTTACGGTTTAAGAGTAACGCGTTTATACCTATAAAATAAATTGTTAAATCACATAAATGTCATACAATGACTTAAAACAAGGGGTGTTATACAAGAAGTTTAAGAGCTTCATTTTTATATCAAAATGTTCGTAAAAATAAAACTTGACCTTTTTTTAAATTCAATAAAATAGTTTTTACAAAATCTCGGGACTTTGAATACGTGTCCAATTTTTTCTAACTCAAGACGCGTATTACGAAACGTGCATAGTTTATTTTGACCACAAAACAACTCATATAAGTTTACTTGCCTACACACGTATTCAAATCGTTTAATTTTCCAAACAACGCTTTCAATCTATCTAACGCAACGTTCTTGACGGAGGAATTCATCACAAGCATTGATCAATAACGAATTCTATCGCGATAAAACATAGATATATTACTAGTATTAGAAATTACTCCACAATGCTATACCAAGCAATATCAGAAAAGAAATAATTTCGTCTTGTTTCTTTGTTCCTCAGCTCTTTGATTCCTTAATCGCGGCTCGAAACACAACCAAAAATCTAACCAAACCTCAAATCTATATAATATTGTAATGTGTGTATATATATCTATATATATATATATATATATATATTATATATATATTATATATATATATATATATATATATTGCACATATACGAAATTATCAAATATTCATAATGGTGGCCCCATTACATAATATCAATTGTTACAACTCGATTGTACGGTGTAGAGATGATCGAAAGGCCATATATATTATATATATTATATATATATATACTATTATATACTATATATATATATATATTATATATATTATATATATATTTATATATTATTATAAGTGGTTCGATCGCAGAACGGATATCGTATATATATATGCACATATATATATAATTACCATTTATACCGCACGCTTGGTATAAAGTATACAATCAAAGGCCTAGCACAAAGCACATAAAGGATCGGGAAGGATTGCGCGCGCGGATATCGGACATCGGTGAACGACTCGTGAAAAATTTTCAAAAACAGTCATAGTCCAGGTTTTGAAAAACGACCTAGTTCGCTATGACTCGTGCTCTGATACCAATCTATAACACCCTCAAATTTACAACGCAGCAAAATACAACATTGGGGTGCTACTTCATAATATAAGCTCACGAGTCACGGTAAACGACATTCAATTTTTATTAAAAAGATCAGAGTTACAAGGTCCCAATAAACTTTATGAAAACTCGTTTCTAAATAAGCCACAACATGACCAGTTTCTTTAAAAGAAAACATTTTATCTTTGGTACAAAGTTTCCAAGTCTAGTATTCGCGATATCACGCTCTGTACCAATCCAGATGAACAAGCATATACCTCGAGTTAACATGCCTCTAAACGTCAACGAAAACGTTGAGTGAATCCATAGAGTTTATAAACAATCATTTTGAACACAAGCATAGCAAAACATTTAGTTCATAGAACAATCACAACGATGCTAGAGCCACGAACCGAACCTTAACCATGTGCCCAACCTGGATTGGTAGCACTCCCAATACTAAATACAATATGTCTCCGTTATTCCTCGCAAGGAAACACCACGCCAGACAGGTCATTAGGCCAAAATAGTTCTATTATGATTGCGATCAGCGTTCACCGATTAGAAGGTGATTGAGGTTCTGAAGGAAGGCCACAACATAACACTCATAGCAATGTTCCATAATAAATCACCTGTGTTGGATTTTCTAAAACAAGCATGTGTCCTCCCTCGCGAGGTTTTAAAACATAAAAAATATTTAAATGCCTCGAAGGCTATGAACTCACCTTGATGTAGGCAATAATCAAAGCTAATAACCACGTCAGCGTCATATGAATAACTTGTCGCATTCCGCGATGTTGCAATTAGTATTAAACGGTTATGACCACCAGTTTAGGATGTTGTATATGGGTTTCGATGGCATGAATACCATCAATGTGACATGTTGATAAAGGATTGGGGTTTTTTTTAAGTTGTTTGAGTTTGGTGGTTGGTTAAATAAGATAAATTGAAAAAGTAAAAACAATGTATGTAATATATTTCTTATATATCACATAGGAAGATGAACAATTATATAGTTCATATGTTTAATTATATAATAAAGACAAACACTCAAAAGATAAATGCAAAACATGCAATATATTAAGTATATATTACATATGAAGGACAAGAAAATATATAATACGTGCGGGCATTATACATGAATATGTAAATAGACGAAGTCGAAGAACGAGTTAAAGTATGTTGTACATATACATATTATATCACTCGTGAAAATAAGATAAGAATATAAAGCGCGACGTATATGTTGTATAAGAAAATATTATATAAGCGACGCGAGAAAATAATTAAAACAACATAATTCGACACGTGTTCGAGAGTCACCAAATGAAATAAATAAAAAGTTATTGCTTAAAAGTAAACACACGTTTTATATTCTCGAATTAGAGATAAATGACATTTTAAAAGTTTTTACAAAAGTTATTATTTTGCCTATTAGTCGAGAATTATAAAATAATATTTTATAATTTAGTATTTTATTTACTTGACGAGTTTTAGTTAAAACATTATCTTATTTGTAAAAGAATAGTTTTCTATTATTCACCGGATTATTGTATAATTAAAATTTTATAATCTTAAAACTATATAACTTTATCCATTTATCGGGTTTTTATTATAATAAAAGTTTGTAGGAACCCGATTAACCACTTCACTTCATAACCCGAACCACGAAAAAACAAGAAAAGAGAAGGAGAGGAGAGAGAGAAGATGAGAGAGAGTTGAGAGAGAGAATAAGAAAAAGAATTTTTAGATATTATGAAAAAAGATATTTTCTAAAAAAGAAAAT
>BQNB010174768.1:0-10094 GCA_026074375.1 Tanacetum coccineum
ATCGAAAATAACATTCCTAACATGGCTCCAAACGCCGAAAGAAGACAAAACAAGCTAAAACATAACAATTACTTAGAACACCAAGGGCAGTGATGAGACGTACGGTCACAATCAGCTTTAGTTGTCTTCTCCCACACAGGCTTGCTACTTGTAGTAGACTCAAGGTCTGAATCCACTTCATTCCTTTCAACTTCATCCTTGTCCTCTAATAACCATCCATTCATGTTACCATTTGACTAGGGTAGCCAATGTGGTTCAAACTCATTCATCAAATTTCCTTGTTGAAGTTGTAGGTGATCTAAAAATCCATATAGGTCATGTCTTCTAGGTTGTTCCAACGGCTCTTCTTTAGATGTTTTGTAACCTTGAAATTTTCCAGGAACTCTGGTGATAGTGCCATCCTTGGAAATTATCTTTGTTTCAATTTTCTCAACCGCTTGTCCATCAACTTCCTTCAGGGTCATCTTCTCTTCGACTCTACACGGCCACATAGCAATAGGAATTGGATCTTGCGGTTACCCCGCCTGCATTTCTTAATCTTTTTACACCGAGTTGCAAAAGCAACTGAATCATGGTACTTTCTACGAATAGGGGGGAGACATACTATAATAAACCACAAAACATAGACTATATCAGGATACGTATCTCAAAATAATAATAAAAAATACTCAACTTATATATATATAGTATATAGTATAATGTACTTTATGAAACTTAGGGAAAATAAGCATAATAGGTATATACTTACACATAAGCCCTAAATACATCTATATGAGGGACCCTTAAGCTATAGTCTAGGCTCAACCACCTAGTTCTCTATAACCATAAGCTCTGATACCAATCCGTCACACCCTGCCTAGGCTGAAACACGAGGCATAACATCATGGATATCATCAAAATACAATGGTGTCAACAATAGAGAAACACTAAAATGCATAACCAAGTCATAAAGACACAATGTGATATGACAATATCGAAAACCAAATGAACGACATCTTGTATTAATGAAAAAGGGTTTCACCAATATAAGGACAATACTTCATGAACCTAATAAAATCAAATAACATTCAACAAAATCCAGGCGACAAACATAAACAAACTCAGGAGTGAACTCTAATGCAATCCTACCGGTCACTCTAGCCACTTCTCATAACCTCAATGTTCTCACGAAGCTCACCTGAAAATGATGCTTAAAAACATCAACACAATGGTCGGTGAGAGTCATAGGTTTGAGACACGCAAAGCAAACCTTTAAATCCAATTACTGTGATAAATAAAACATAACATAGCAGGACATACAACGTACTATCATACAAGCTAACATGCAATCACATCAATACACATTGAGACGTTCACGCTCAATCCTCACACCAAACATAACAACAATGAGACGATCACGCTCACTCAAACAACTCACAGTAATAAGACGATCACGCTTACTACCAAACAAATCCATAAACGCCATGAGACGATCACGCTCAAGCACAACAATTCATACCATAAAAGCAAGTAGCACATAACATACAATAGTCACGTATAGCCCATGCATAATTTAAACCACATTATCACAGTAACTAAAACATTTCAAAACCTCTTTGCATCATTTTCACCCCAAGAAAACATAAGAAAAAGGGGCTATGAAACTCACCTGATGCTTAGCTTCCCAAAAGATTCCAACAAAATCTTCACAAACACTTCACGGACAATCTAAACAATTAAGCACACAATAAGCTACCATCAATTAGGCATTCAACCCAATATGATGTAACCTCAACTATGATGGATATCTAAGCTATCTACCATAGCTCTATACTTGATTTAAACCTTTTCCAACTCCTACATATGCTATTTACACTTCAATGCTACACTTTATATTTTCTGGTTTTGAGCAGAAATTTATACTCACTTACACGTCCTAAACGCACCACTTAAACACTCCCATAATTCAAACCAAAATTCATCATGCTACATATATGTCCTATGAACCTCTCATAGCTCTCCCAAAGCCATTACCCTTTTACAAAAACCCCTTAGAAATTCATTAATCCAAAGTGTCCAAAATTCGTCCAGAATCTGACCTTCTAAAAGTATGGCACTAGCTGACCACTTTAGACCTCCTTTCATGCTTAGAAAAAATTCAGGGATCACACACAATATATAAACTAACTTCCACGCGATTTTTAGCTTCTAACTAGATGTCTAAGTATTTTTAGAAAAATCAAAACCAAAACTGAAATTCGTCACTGTTTTACACACTGATTTTGTAACGCCCTTTTGACCCACTTCCCGACCATAAAAACTTACGAGGCCAACTTTTCTGGAAAGTAGACTCTCTGAGGTTATCTCCAGTATGTTGTAAATTATTTATTTGATAATTTATGATTGAGTTATGCTCGTTACAAAACTGCCTAACTTTCTGCAGTGAATTAAACAATTAATTCGGGCGATCTAAACCCTAACGCATGATCAAAACACGTAACCCATTAAACTAATGATCAACCAATCATCATTAAACTATAACTTCTAGAAAATTAAAACCCTAATTTATAAACCCTAATTTATAAACCCTAATTTTATAAGCCCTAATCCATCATACTTAGATTATAATAATTAAAAATTAATTAACTAGAATTACATAAAGATTAGAAATTACCTTAAAAGAAAACCCTAAAATTTTTCTTTTTCTTTTTCTCTTTTGGTTTTGCCGATTTCATATATGGGGGGTTAGGGATTTTTGTTTTGTATTTATAGGCTACCTAGAAGTGTTTTAGATTAACTATAACTAGGTATTAGATTAGGACTCAAACTAGTTTCTTTTCCTTTTTTTTCTTTTCTAATTTTCCCTTTAATTTTTGTATTTACTATTCATGCCTAAAAAAATATTTTTTTAATATTTTTTTTATTAATTAATTACCTTCAATACCTTAAGTTTTATAAAAACCTAAGCTAATTTGGTAAACCATTTTGCTTGAAAACTACTTTCTAAAAATAACTTTTCATTTCCAAATTTACTTTCTATATATGGAAAGTTTACCAAAAACTCTCTTATTTTAACAACTCATTTCTTTCACAAATGACACGCTTCTCATTTTAATTCATCACCTAGGCATCCACATATTAACCAAAACAATTCTCTCAAAATACCCAATCAATTCCATTATCACTATAAGTGATTAAAATGAAATTTCTCCATCAAATAACTCATTTCTCTTAACTTAACCCCCAAAACCTAAACTTATCTTAAATTACTAACACAAAAATACGTATACGTAATAATACTTACACATTTAACACGGAAATGCTCAAATCTCAATAATCATTTCCTTGTCACTCAAAAGTGAACGAAATGAACTCAACCAACTTCATCACCATTCCAATCTCATTGAGATGATCACACTCAATAGATTGATTACCAATACCTCATAAACACATATAAACACACATAAACACATCAAATCACATAAACCATACATTACAACAGGCACCTAAGTCAACACTAACGGTTTGACTAACCTGCTCAAGCTATGGTTGTCACTTTGTTACCAAATTGTAAAATACAAATATCACATATGATAATTCAAATGTAAAAGAAACTGATGTAAAATCATATATGATTTCCTAGAATATCACATATGATATATAATAGAATCACATTCATGTAACATAATAAACAACAATATTCAAGTGAAAAAAGAATTATAACACTTGTTCATATAACAATCAAACATAAAAGAGTACATTTTTAAACAACAATTTCTTCTTGAACAACAACTTAATGTTAAACCACGACTTGTTCTTGATCTTCAAACCTCTTAGGGCACCTCCTCTTGTTGTGATCAAAACTTCCACATAATGAACAAGCATTCATGTTCTTCAATTCTGAAAATATAAAATGAATATAAAAGAATAAATAAACTGTTTTTTGGAAAAATGAAATATCATATATGATAATCACATGTCATATACATATGACAAAGCAATATCATATATGATATACGTATGAAAAGTATCATATATGATATATCATATATGATATATCAAACACGTTAACCAAAAGCTACTTAAAACTGCTTATTGCAAACTGATAAGCTAAATACACCTTAATTCAGCTTATATCAACAAATTAATCTAATAGAGCTTATTCAGAACATAAAAAATAGCTAATAATAAAGCTTATTAACACTAGCAACATAAATAAGCTAATAAGATACCTTATAATTCATCAAAATAAGCTAATAAGCTAGCTTATAACTCATCAAAATAAGCTAATAAGCTAGCTTAATGTTGAACCACGACTTGTTCTTGATCTTCAAACCTCTTAGGGCACCTCCTCTTGTTGTGATAAACTTCCACATAATGAACAAGCATTCATGTTCTTCAATTCTGAAAAAATATAAAATGAATATAAAAGAATAAATAAACTGTTTTTTGGAAAAATAAAATATCATATATGATATATCAAACATGTTAACCAAAAGCTACTTAAAACTGCTTATTGCTAACTGATAAGCTAAATACACCTTAATTCAGCTTATATCAACAAATTAATCTAATAGAGCTTTCAAAACATAAAAAATAGCTAATAATAAAGCTTATTAACACTAGCAACATAAATAAGCTAATAAGATAGCTTATAATTCATCAAAATAAGCTAATAAGCTAGCTTATAATTCAGCAAAATAAATACAGATGATGATGATTAATAAACTTATTTATATAAATCACCTAATAAGTTAGTTTATCACTAGCAACAATTGATTCAGATCATTCGTTCAAAATAAGCTGATTATAAGCTCATAAAATCGAACGATGATAAATAAATAAGCTTATTCAAATCAAATAAGCTAAAACAAAAACAGATCTGAACCTGATGTTAATCAACTGAAGAAGGAGATAATCGATTCAAAATAAGATAATCGATTGAAGATCGATCGATTAGTTGTTTGTGTTGATATTAGTTGTGGATCGAGGTGTAGAGAGAGAAAAAAAGAAAGTTCAGGAAAACACACGTTATGTGTGTGTGTATTATGAGGAGGGGAGTTATTTAAGAAACCCTTTTTTTCTTGGATACTGGGGGACAAATCCCAGCCATCCATCTAAAAAAAAGGGTGAAGATTAAAAAGGATTTTGTATTAAAAAAAACAGAAGGGTAATTTGGTAAAATTACCTCCGCAGTTACCCAGGCACCATCCACACTCACACCACGTCTAAGCAGTAGCGTATACGGCGTAGGTAAGGCTTTAGCACTACGTCATAGACATAACAATCTACGTTTCTTGACCAAGAATTTTGCCACCATCATTATACCAAATAAATTATACACAAATAAATGATATGGGTAAAAAATGTCAGTTATTTCTTTTGTTAATAACTTAAAGAAAAAAAGAACAAGCAATATTTTGTCACATAAATTGAGAAAGCAATTACTAGATATTGACTTTCACTTAACAGATTTCCAACTGATAGATTTATGTCGCTAATTACGACGATGTTGTGTCATCATTAACAACAGACACCCTTATTCCGACTGACTTTTAGCGGGTATTTTCGAGGGATAGTTTTTGTTGGAAATCAGTCTGGAATATCGCTTATCATACCAAAGGAATTTTTATGCCATGTGAAAAACTATGCTTATTAGTTGTTAATCCATAGGGGAAAATAAAAGTTCTGTTTTTTATTTTCTAAATTTTAGATTTTTTAGTCGAGGAAACCATTCAAAAATCCTGTCAGGAAATTAATGACTTTGAAGTGGTTATGGAACTATATTGTATTTGTTAATTCTTAATCTAGTAGGTTTACATAGTTATATCAACTAGAATTTTATTTTCCTTAATTATATGCAGCATGGAGACGATCAAGCTTGGTGATAAAAGAATAGGGATAAAGAGTACTGTCCTTGAGGAAAGTAAAAAACTATCGAGAGAATGTAAAAAAAGAAAAAACTACTCGGAGAAGGCAAAATGAAACATTGATTCTAGTTTTCATACTTCTCTTTTTGATATTGGCTTACATATGGTATATTTGTGAATAGGAACCGTTTTCTTGTCACCACAGTGGAAGATGAAGAAGGGTGAAAAGAGAAGAAAAAGAGCGAAATAATGCTCGTGAACAAGCTCGAGAGAGAGAATGGCAACAAAGGATGAATGCCATTAACTTGGTGTTAGAGATGTTTACCGATTCATGCCTTCCTCCGTAGTTGGATAATGTCACTTGAATATTTGGATTAAATACTCTAGTTTAATCTTGGATGTTTTGAATGATTCTATTTGCATTTTGATTTTGACTACAACTTTGTGATCGGAGACTGCTGAATTTTCTATATGGTGTATTTTATTTTAAGCTATCCATTTTATTTATTATCTCCTTTTTAGTTATTGTAGATGCAGGATTAAATAGATGCGAGCTTCACTGAGTGAAATTATTTGTATTTTTGTGACAAAACAGTGACCATTTACCGACTACATTTTTCTGAGGGATTTCCGACGGACTTTTTCTGACTATTTTTCGACAGTAAGTTTACTGACAGACTTTCGACGGGAAAGTCACCGACATATTTCTGACCCGCTTTCTTAGTTGGTGTTTCTAATAGATTTTCGAGTGATAGTAATTAGCAACCATGATTCACCAACGACCTATTTCCGTCACAAATATGTTGGAAACTGCTGCTCCCGACGGATTTTTGACAAAAAAGGTTGTCGCAATTGACTTGTTATGTGGTAGTGTAGTGCCTTAACTTTGTTACAGATTATAAGATTTTCATCTAGATGAACATGACAAAATCCATAAAAAAATCCATATCTATCTAGAATGATATGACGTATTGGTCTCAGTTATTATCGAGCAATTGGTGAAAGTTAGAGAAAAAACGTGTTTTGGAGCACAAACGAAGAAGTTTAAGAAAGTCTACTGAATCTGACATCAATACGTCGTATCATTCTAGATAGATACGTTGTATACACTAGACTTAGCACTGAATTCAAGTACCATTGCCTGACTTTGAAGATTGTCGTATCCACATCTACACGATACCGACTTATATGTAACCTTGGCACAACTGCAGAATGTGCATGGTTGGTACTCTCGATACCACCGTATTCACCTTGCAATTTGCGTATTTCGCGCCTACTTCACAAGACATCCATGACGGGAAGACCCCAATACACCGTATCCAGATGCATCGATGTGCCATATTAGGAGGCGGTTAAGGATTGTTCTAGAATATAATAATAGTGGAGCCCATGCTAAATACCCTTGATACGCTGTATTGGACCTCAGTAATATGCAATATCGACTAGATTTGTGAACCTATAGATAGAAAATTTGGTATTCGGTTTTTAGGAGCGAAGAACCACCAAGTACGATTCTCAAACGATTTTAGAAGACAACAAGGTCCTGCAAGTGCATTCATTCCATAAGAAAATTCTTGTAATCATTATACTCCTCTATAATCGTTCGGTTAGCATTATCGATTTTATTTATAAACTCTACTTTAATCGTTTTCGAAATAAATATTGTGTATTGTTACAGAGATTATGGGCTAATACCTGTAGGTATGAGCCAAGTTTATGATGATTTAATGTTTTGATTTGTTTATATCGATTGTTTAATATTAGGTTGGCATGTTGATTATGTTTATCACTTCATACCCGTTTATGTGCTTGATTATGTTTTCATCTATCATTCAACTGGATCTAGGATTATAAATAAAGCGCTGTAACTTAATCATTATTTGGGCTATAGGCTAGAGTATGGGATAGATACTACATACGGCTTATCTATATAACTAGATCACTAGGACTATAAATATAATATTGTTTCTACTTTTGGTTAAGTGAATGATAGACTAAGGTATCTTAAGACTATAAATAACATTTTGTTTCCTTTAGCAGTTAAGTCGGTTATAGACTACTAGTATATATAGATAACCATTAGGTCATAAGTTGGTAAAGCCTCGATGAGCTAGGTTTTAATATTGTCTCCTAGATAGATTATAATCGACTATGTGAACTTTATGCGGGTTTGGTTGATTGTGACATGATTAACTGTTATATAAACCTAGAGTTTAGGGAGAAGTACCACCTAACTTTGGAATGATATACCACCAACGAAAGTAGTACAATCATTGCACACATAGACAATTCATACATTTATTTAAATAGACTTGGTTAATACGTTTTCCTTACATAAGTGCTTGACCTCTTCTTTATTGTTTGTTTATTTGCTTGTGTGTATTATTTGTCTCATTTATCGCTTTATTAGTTTAGATTAAACCAAAACTCGTGCCAGTCTTTTAGGCTGAACCCCCTATTTACGTTAGTTTAGGTTAGATTTAACTTTGACTAATTAACATACTAGTAGATTAAGTATTAACGATCACTATTACGTGATCGAACCCTACTCTTTCCATGAATCTACTATCGGCGGGTAACTCTCGTTAGTGTTAGTTAATATGTAAAGTCGACAAAATATAAATAGTAAAACTTGATAATGTAATTACCTATACTAAACGACACATCAAGTTTTTGGCGTCGTTGCCGGAGAGTGAAATTTATTTAATACTTGTTTATTGGTATTTTTAGATTAGATGCCGTTTTTTAGATTTAGTTTTCTTAGTTTGTTATTCTATGTGTAGTTGTTTAGTGTTTTTGTGTTTTTATCTGTTTTTCTGCATTTTGATACCTGTTGTTTACCTTCTGCTCGAATACCTGATACGACGTATTCATCCCTTTGCATACTACATATCCACTTTTCAAAATTTCTACAAGCGTTTAGACCATCAAAACATCAATACGGCGTATTCAGTCTACTGAATGCGGCATATCAATCGTCTGATATAGCAGCAGTTTTAGTTTTTCATAATCAGTATTCGTGTTTAGTTTTCTATATTCTCTTTCTTCTAAACTAATCCTACTTACGATTTTCTGATTCTTTTCAAGTAGCTAGAATGGAGGGAATCACAATCGATGAATACTTGGCCATGGAAGATAAGAAGATGGCAAAACAAAGCATGAATTCATCTTTTAAAAAGTTATGGTATTTGGCGGATGAGGATGATGAGGAAGAGACTTATGTGTTTGTCATGAATGAATTTTCGACTATCCAAATTCATAACAACCTTTCATCAAAATCCACAGGGACTCACGAATCATTATACTCCACTCTTGATGAAAGATATGATGCTATTGCGTGTGATTTTTCACCCGAACTGAAATTCTTATTGGCATACGAATCACACACTGTTGTTCCTGTTTGTTCTCTGGATACTTTTGAAAAAGAATTCAAGGTAGAATTCGAAGTGTTCGACTTGCTCAAGATCTATGTCGATTTGTTCACTTGTGTAACACCTCTAGGGATGATTTTCGATGAATTTAGCTAATTGAGTAATTAGTAGCATGGAGGATGATTTGTTTACTTATGAAGTGGGAGTTCTTGAGGCTTCTTACTTCCCATGTCTTGAACAACCATATGATGATTTGCAAAATGGAAATCTTGATATATATGAACCACGACAGTGTTATGATGAAAATGAGAGAATATTGCTGAAACTGTAATTCTAAATAATAATAAATTGGTAAGACATTGACATAAATTTGAATCAATGGTTAGACCTCAAATTCGAAAATCATAAAAAGGTTGATAAAGAAATCAAGGAAGGTGTGGTTTCTACATGGTTAATTTGAAGCTATCGGAAGCAATTCGAGGAATATATGGAAATAAAAAGGCGATTGGAGGTAGATGGAGTTAACACCGATGTGGAATTCGATCCAACTAATGTTGAGTTTGCAAAATGGTTAGCTTCCAAATTTCATAAACATAAGACAATGGATCGGTATACAAAGAATGCACTATGGCTTTATTGGAAAAGAGGTGATGATGACGAAGTATTAACTCATAATGATTTATCTGATCTTGAAGAGGAGAATTCGCGTGAAGGTAATGAAATTGCTGAAATCTTTAGGATTTGAGACACCTTTATGCAAAGAATTCAAGGAGTTTAATCATCTTCTTCAGACTAGTGTTGACGTTCTCACTAGAGATCTACAAGGATTTAAGATGTGTGCCGATTATAAAAATACATGGATCTATAAGTAGAA
>BQNB010174769.1:1383-13228 GCA_026074375.1 Tanacetum coccineum
ATATAAATAATTTGACCCATAAAGTGTCTCAAGAAACGTGCATCACTCATACTTAATTTTGTCACAATGTTAATCCAACTTTAAAACATTGTAGATATTGAAACACAACATATAACATAAGAATAATTGTGACAACCCACATTTTTCCGGTTTACTTTCATTTAATAACTTGAACAATTTACTTTGAACACGTACATACTTGCTTAAACTTATAACCGTGAGGTTATTCCACGTATAACGAAAAACAACTTTAAACATATCCCGACTTTATACTAAGTTTAGTCTACACATAACAAGTATATTATTACTTCCATGAGCATGATTTATGAGTCATGTGCATGCGGTTTTACAAATGTTACGTAAATTTTTCAAACTTTCATTTTACTATATGCATGCATGCACAACTTACTCAATACATCATCACCTTTGAAGTAATTACACAACTAGTACATGTTTTCTCCCTCTTCCCATTCCCTACTTAACACTTCTAGAAGTCTTATTCTATAAGAGGTAACTAGACAACATGTTTTCTAGCTTGGTTAACCTCTATTCCTTTCTCATGCTAACACATTTAACTAGTAAACATGGAAGACCACAACTCCCCTCATTTTCACCTCTGTGGTCGGTTCCATACACATCCGTAAGGCTCAAAATATGCTTTCCTAAATTTCCATAACATAAGCATGTGATCCTTACTAAGACTATTCAAACTACCCTAAGTATTTCCTATATAAACACACTACCTAACACTTCTCATAACACACCATTCAAGCATAATATCTCCTCTCTTTTCTCTCTATATTTCGGCAGCCAAGGAGTACCAAGAACAAGGGTTTCAAGATTTTGGGTAAAGAGTTTACAAAAGATTAGGGTTTGGTTATATAAAACTAGGGTTTTTAGTTGTTTTTGGGTAATTAGTGCACACTTTGGTTCTCAAACCTTCACCATATCATTGTATGGATCTCATTTACATTATTTTCATTCATTATAATCATTTCATACTTGTTTTCATATCACCATTTTATACTTGTTGTGTAAAAACTTGAAATAAACTTGTATATTCAAAATCCTAATTATGGCAGATTTTTGGGTTGACTTGTGAGCTTATTTTAACAACTTTAAAAACTCTTATGACCCATTTCTTAGCTTAACATATTAGTACTATACCTTAGGAAGTTCCATTATGAATTTTATGAATTTAGGAAATTTATTAGTATTTTAAACATTTTGTGCAAGACAAAGTATCCAGATTTGCACACTGAACATGATACCTATTTTTTATCCCTTTAAGTTTAGATTGGGAAGCCGATCCTTTTGAACTTTTTGTAGCAAAGACTCACACTTAAACTCAGCGACTTGAATCAACTAAAAAGGTTAAGTATTGAAGGAGTTACGACTAAAATAAGTTGGGTAAAACTTTTTGGAAATTCTCAACTTTGACACCCGTGTGTTGTTTAGCCCTTTTGGACTCTTTAAACTTTGAGTCATAATGTAAGGCTTACATTTTTGGAAAGATAGCTCAAAAACCTTAAATCTAGGCTTTGGAATGGACTAATTTCAGTAGAAAATGAATAAGTTATGATCCCGAGAAATCAGATTTAAAGTTGTCCACAAAAAACTACTTTGATTTTGTAAGTTTAAATACTTAGTAAACTTGATTTTAAACCTCATTCGGAACTTGGTAAACCTTAGACACAAGTATATAGAGGTGATGAAAAGTTTATAAAACTCATACGCATATAGTTCACTTCATATTGTAAACCTAAAACGCCTTATTATTAAATTAGGTCGCGGTTAAGACTTGTGCTTCTTTGAACTTGCGTATATTTTCCCGATTGTACTACATTACTTGAGGTGAGTTTCAAAAACCCCACTCTTACTTGTTTTTAACTACAACTTTACTTGTTTTGAAATACTTTGGGGTGAGATTATACTGCTCGTTTTATTTATGGATACAAGTAGTTTAAAGTTTTACTGATTGCGTAAGTACCCGTTATCCCACACTTGCCCCACCACTATCATGAACCGTAATTACTTTGTGTAAGCACAAATGCTTTGAGTAGATCTATTGGGGATTGACAACCCCTGTTCGGGTAGACCGATAATTCGCTACCATGTCAAACGGGCGCATTTCATTTGGGGAACTTTGGGTGTTCTTGGGATAGACACCTACAGGGAGCAACAGCATGCAAAACACGTTGGTTAAGGATTTGGTGTCATGAGCTTAGTGCAATAGTAATAATTTTCATGTGACATTGTATTTGTTATAATGGTCATATACAATTGGAAACCTGGTGGTCCACATTTATATTTTACATAAAATTTTGAACTCACCAACTTTATGTTGAACTCACCAACTTTATGTTGACACTTTAGCATTTATTTCTCAGGTCCTTAACTTGCATTACTTTGGATTTACTTGGAGCATCTCACTAATGTCACATTTTGCGGTTTCATCATGATGAGGATTTATTGCATAACTTTGATGTTCGATTGTAATCCTAATTTTTTTTATACTTTGTGAACTCTTGGAAACATGTCTCTGTTTAACCTTATTTATTCAATAAAACGTGTATTTTTCAAATGACTCATATAGAGCTCGTTCGATATAACTTGTGACTTTGTGCTATGAAGTCACGCCCCTGGTTACCTTTCCGCTATGATATTTTAGGGGTATGACAATAGCGTACATTGTATGTGAGTATTCGGACAAAATATTGGTTAAGTAATATACATTAATTAGTGTTTAATTCTTTATACTCTTTAAGCTATTTGATTATTTAAATATCACACATTCATATATATTGTATAATATACTAAAAGCCATGACCGCGACGTCGTTTTGACCGCAGGCTCCGGCGTTTTAGCTGTCAGCCCAACAGCCCAATCTAATTGTCCCTTTATTTTTGGCCCATGTGCTTTAGTTTATCTCTTCCACTTATTTTTATAACTCTAGAATCTTCCAAATTCTTTAGATAGCGATGAATACACAGAAACCCTTTTCTATCTTCTTACGCAAAATCACCATCTTCATATATCATTTTTGTTTATTTTAAAAAACAAAGGATTATATTTTTTTATGGTGAGCGGCCGTGTAGTCGGCGGAGATACTACGGCTCCGGCGATGCTTAAGCTAAAGAAGATGACACTTTTGTCTCATCAACCGACGGTACTACTTATTCATTATTGTAATTCTAATTTATTTTGTTTTAAACTGATTAGGTTATTATTTTATATAGACGCATTTGCAATTCTATCAGGTACCATTAGTGAAGTGAAGGTGATTTACTTATTCAAAATTGACAACCACATATTGACTTCTAGCCACTGAAACACAAACATCGGCTTACTTTCACTTTCCCAGTTGTAAAACAAATGATGGGAGAAATAGGAGGCATCAATAGCTTAGGAAGTGTTAAATTTTTGTCGTTGTTGTAACACAAGTTTTAAGAACACAAGTTTTAAGATTTTTTATTTTGGTTTTTGTTTGGAATTATATTCATTATAATCCATAAGCCGGCTACATAAGCTGAAACAGTTTGGTCATAATTTGGGATTTTGTCGTGGTATGCCTTTAGTGAGAATTATCTAAATATGTGTTGTTGATGGATAGGGGGTGTTTGTTTATAAGCTTATTTGACTCGACATATATAACATAAGCTACTCTTTTCAGCTTATGAGCCTATTTTTTGTATTTTGTCATAATGAGTTCATAGGGGGTGATTTATTGTTGTTTTTATTTTCAACCTTTTGGCGTTATAACTATTTGTTACTAACTTTGGTCGATTTTTGTGTGTGGTCAGAATGGCGTAGAACACCATCGTTAATCTAAAACCAGGAGATAGGACCATAATTCTACAAGGAAAAGTGTATAGGAGATGGATAAGCCAAAGCCCTCCAAACCCTGCAGCGACTCGGTACTATTGCATTCTACTATATAGAGAGGTATGTTACGCAATATCCAATATACAACAAGATGTAAACTTTCATGATTGTCTTATAACACCTTGGTATGCATAGGGGAATGAAGTGAAGGCTAATATGGATGCCAACGATATTGAATATTTTGAGCAGATGCTTGAGCATGGATCAGCGTACCAAATTTCGGACTTCAACTATCTTGAAACGAACCGTTGGCAGCAAACAATTGAGAAAGAAACAAAATGATTTCTAGAAAACTATTTCAGCATTGTTTCGTACAATCAGTTAGAGTACATGGTCGTTCTACCAGATCAAAGAAATAAAAGAAAGTAGTCTGTCCTCACAGGTGACTAATAATTGTGCTATTTTTATTGCTTATATACAAAAGCCATAAGCTAATCTTCATTCATGTTGACATATTATACAGGCTCTATCAAAGAAGTTAGGGAAGTGCAATTATCCAGAAATCCAAACAAGAAGCAGACTGTGAAAAGGAGAATAGACATAGAAAATCTTAAGTATCACAATGACCTTAGCTAATCATCCGCATATAACAAACACCTCATTTTATTTTCTAATTATGGGCACTTTGTCTCATAAATAGTGGAAATATCATTGAAGTCACACTCTGGGACGAGATGGCAAGAAACTTTTATATGGATGCGCTCCTGTCATAATTGTTGTTAGTTTCTGTAGAGTTTCTAAAGACAAGAATGTTCAGCTACAACTTTTCGTCACTTCGGTCACACACTGCTACCTGAACCCGCACATCCAAAAGGCCAAAGAATGCAAAGCTGAGTGAGTAAAATGAACTAAAAACGATATTCATATAAGAGATTCTAATAAAAAATAGACGTGACTGAATGACCCATTTACACACATGTAGTATTATGGGTTGTTGTACAGCGAGTAGTTATCTTTTTCTCTCATCATATATGAGACCATTAACTCTGATTAAACAAGATCCAAGACATAAATTTTGGTAAGTTTCTCTTTCATTTAATTGGTTTCGAATATCGATTTGGGCTATTTTTGTTTTTAGGATTTAGGTAAACTTGGAATTTGATGGGGTTGGGTTTTGTAAAGGTATAACAAAGCTTAAAAGTTTTGTTTGTTTGGATTTAAGGTATTGATAGTGTCAAAAATGGCGGAGGCTCTCTCTGTATTAGGAGTTTTTGTGTGGGAGGCTTTGAGGTTGTGCAGACTGCAGTGTCTATCAATACTTTAAAAAAAATTGGCGCCAAACAGCAAGGTAACTTCATGTCTTTCCCTTAACTTATCACAAATTTGACCCTTAAAAAATTAAAACCAATTGATTTTTACTTTGTGTTGTTTGCAGATCAAATAATGCACTTTTGTTCTGAGCGAAACAACAACTATTAACACGTATTGAAACAAATGATGAATCTAGAGACAATGAACATAAAGGTCATATATATCTTTTCAGGTTTTCCTTTTTCTTTCTTATGTAATACATATGTATACTTCAATATGATACTGAGGAACCTTTAATTTGTATAAAAACCTCAATGATATATACAAACATAGCCTTTGTATTTTTAGTCTTAGTTTTGATTCAATACATAATACGGTGCATCAACATATTAGCCCCCGCTGCAACGCGCGGGTCACTTTCCAACTCGTTACATGTCAATGCTCATAAAAATTTACACATTATTTTTATATATTTATACATTAAAAGATAGGGGCCGGGGTCAGGTTTAGGTTTGAGGATTGATGTTATTCCCATCCCCGCTTCATACCCGGTTACGTAATTCGGAGATTCCCCGTCCTCGTCTACATCCCCTGTCAAATCAGGGATTCTCCAGTCAAATCGAGTTTGAGAACCGGGTCCTCATAAAATACGGGTTTTTTGCCATCCCTAAATAGCGCCTATCCAACACTCGGATTAACGTTACTGCACAGTGTGCTCTAACTATCACCGTTGGATATGCTTGTGTCTAGTCAATTTATTATACTCTTTATGATAGTCGTTGTTGGTTGTCTATGATTCAACAAAACTAAAGTATTAATTTGATTACACATTGATTAAGAAGTTTAATAGTATGATTTGGATTAAGTGGTTAATACTCTTGTTTCTGGTATAGAGGTTAACGGTTTTATCTTTACTTTTGCAAGGCTAGAGGTCTTTTTCTACTTTTAGTAGAGCCGGAAGCATCCTTTCTATTTTAGGTAGGGGTAAGACTGTCTACCTCTCAACCTTCCTCATACACTATAAAAGACGGTATTAACATTGTGTTCTCGAGTTAGAGTTAAGGAAGAAAATGAAAATAAAACATAAGAGGTTGTGTTCTCGAGTATTACGTAAGAAAAAAAAATGGAAGAAACTTAGTGTTATTTTGATGATTATTAAAGTAAAGTGTTTCCTCTTAATTTTAGAAAGAAAATGTTTACTTTACTTTTCTTTAATGAAATAACTTAAGAACGCAGTGTCTTATAACCCGTAAAAAACGGCATTGAAAGTTACTTTACTTTTACTTTTATTGATTAATAAATTTCATTTTTCAAGAATAATTCTAGTTATCATAGATAGACTTTCTGAAAAGTAAAAAGAGAAGATATATATATGTTCTAGTTTTTGTTTGAATAACAAAAGCTATAAGAGCTTTTAAACTCATCTTTCATATGAGTTTACAAAAACTCTGAAAATTTCTTTGTAAACTTTTTGTGGCTCTAATATTACTTTTTTTTAAAGTCGAGTTTTACTTCATGTAACTAATAAAAATAAACTAAATTTTTTGGTGTCGCAGATACTCCATAAATAACTTCACCAATCAATTTCGTCATTAATTTTTTTTTTTGCTAAACACGTTACTTTACCTACATAGACTTCCATATCAAATTTATTAGTAGATGAGTATATGCTTTCTCCAATGGTGGTATTTTTCCGCATACTACCTATTAGGGGTGTCAATCGGGTTATCGGGGCTTATCGGGTCGGGTCTATCGGGTTTTGGAAAAATAAAATTTAACCCGCAACCCGACCCTATAAGGAATCGGGTCTATCGGGTTCGGGTCTATCGGGTTGCGGGTTATCGGGTTGGGTTTATCGGGTTTATCGGGTTACTTGTTAAGAAAAAAAAAATAAGGCCAATAATAAGAAATTCCTAATGTAAGTTTATCCCACTGGTTATTTGCGATTTATAGTTAATAAAATTAGCATCATTATAAGTTGACTTATGTAAGAAAAGGCATAATGGTAACTGGTAAGTTTAGTCCACTGGTTCGAATTCTGCATTGGCATAGTCGCATAGAAGAACTCTTCACATCAAAATTGCCATATGATCACGTGTTTGATTGGAAGTGTTGTACATTTACACAAAAGAAGTGTTGTATGTAACAAAGAACATAAGCATGCCTAGTAGTAAACTAATTATAAAAAAGAGTTGTTAATGGTTTTTGGTCAAAAATTAAAAAAATTGTTAATATGTCATTATATTTTATCGGGTTGACCCGATAACCCGATAAGAAATAGGGGTGTTTAGTGTTTGGTTTGAAACCGAACAAACCGAAAAAGAAACCGGACCGAAAATGAATAAAACCGAACCGAAAGTTTTAAGTGGTGTACGGTTTGGTTTGAAACCGAACCGAAGTATTTAATTGGTGTTTGATTTGGCTATGGTTTGACAAAAATAAAACCAAATCAAACCGAAAAAATCGAGTATCTCTATACACATAAAAAAAAGTTAATTATATATATATACATCTATCGTATTGTCCCAATTAGCAATTCCTTATAAACTAATCACTTATCAAATCAAGCATTAATAATGCATATTCGTGAACAACTAAACAAGAGTTTGTCAACTTGATTCATATAAATTCACATATACTGAGCAATGTGAATTTACATATAAATTCACATATGCTGAGCAATAGTAAAGTTGCAACTGCTTGAAGTAAAATTTGAATTTCGGTGACATGTCTGAGCAATACTATTTGAATTTTTTTGACAAATAGTAAAGTTGCAACTGAGCAATAGTAAACTCGATGATCGGTGACATGTCTCAACCAAAAAGAAAAGAAAAAAAATGGTTTAAAACAAAACGGATAAGACATATGCGTTGCACCTGACATTTTTTTTATCGATTTTTGTTGCGAATCGAACTAATTAAAGTGTTAACAATTCAACTAATATTAAACACATTCGATGACGAACAGAAGAGATTTAACAGCCGGCGTGTGACGCTTCAATATTTTGTAGAATACGAAAATCCTAAAGCGTAAGTTGATGTTCAAACCAAAAGTCGAAAATATTGATTTGAAACCAACATGATTGTCACCACTAAAAGCACGTAAAACTTAGGGTGCGTTTGATATTGGTATATAGGTATGGAGTTATGGGTTTGATAGTGATTAAAGATGTTTGTTTAATGGGCTCAGGAATGAAATGAGTATATCATAGTCATAGACTCATTACCCACCAATTTGGTGTCTATGAAATCCATTCCGTAGGCCCATCTCTTTTCCACTATAAAATTCAAATATCTATACATTTTTTATACCATATTTTGTCATCCAAGCATAAATAATCGTAATCATACATTTTTTTTATATTCATTGTCATTTACCCCATACCAAATTCGATACTCATTGTGATTCCTAACAACAAACCAAACGGCCCCTTACATGAAAATTATACTTAATTACTAACTCTACATGAAATAGTAATCCGTGCTAATATTATTATTCATCTTTCATTTTTAGTATGTCTTAAAATTATTGTTCACCATTAAAAATATTAGTTACTCTCTTCGTTCTATTTTTATTGTTCACGTTTTCTTTTTGGGTATCCCAATTTAATTCTCCATTATTAAAAATAGATAGGAAAGTTTGATCAAATTTACTATAATACCCTGTTTAAAATTATTATTACAAACTAGACTTTAATTAATAGGTAAGGGTAAAACTGTCAACTATCAAAAGTAAGAAAGAAAAAGCAGTAATAAATACACTTTTCTTAAACAATGTGTTTTTTGTCGGAGGACAATAATTTTGAGACATAAGGAGTAGTATTCTTTAAGTTTTACTATATTGCCTTTAATAAAAATTGATATTTATAAAACTAA
This sequence comes from Tanacetum coccineum, assembly GCA_026074375.1. Taxonomy (NCBI): domain Eukaryota; kingdom Viridiplantae; phylum Streptophyta; class Magnoliopsida; order Asterales; family Asteraceae; genus Tanacetum; species Tanacetum coccineum. Next base: position 10,395 of record BQNB010174769.1, read on the forward strand.
AAGTACACATCAATTAACTGTTAAAAAGTAAATCCGTCTTTTGTTTTGGTTTTTTACAAACAAAAACAGTAATTAATGCATTTTATTAAACTGTGTTTTTTTTCGATAATAATTTTAGAACGAAAAAAGTACAAGTTTTTAATGGTTTCCAACTTATTCGACCCGTCGGTATAATATAGGACAATAATTGACTAGGACTTTTGTAACTTAACTTTATTTATTCTTTTCTTTGTCTTGCTCTTTTTTCCATTTATTCTTTCTAGTCTTTGCTCAACTTTAAACGGTGGAATGCAACTGACCACGTGTCATGGCAGTGGCCAGTGACTATCCCTATCGGCTCAGCCAAGCCAAGCCAAGCCGAAATCCGTATGTGTTAGGAGTAGATTTTTAAAGGTATTTAATATTTTAATAAAAAAACGTGAAGACAAAAACTTCATTATCTGAGGACGGTCCCATCATTCCCCACGCAAACTTGATATGATATATCGTATCATAGTTTTAATCGCGATAATTTCCTTTTAACGCGATAACGTAATTTCCCACTTTCAAACACTTTATTGACGTGATGTATTGCCAAATGCCAACCCACCTTTCACTAAATTAAACATCCCCTTTATTAGCTTTATAAAATACTAGCGAGGTATTCACGCATAGCAACAATGGATACCTTAGGACTAAAGTCTAGACGTTAACAAAATAAAAATGGAGATTAAATGAAAAGAGAGATTCCAATATTTATTATACTCCGTATGTACTATGTAGTATAGATTGTTTTATTTTTATTTGTAGCTATATACCGGTTATGAATAATAAATAAATGTGGCTATCCACATACTTTAACCTCCATAACATTTCATCTTTTGTATTCCTCTATTTATAAGTGTACTAAATGTATAGAATATGAGAGCCTTATAAATAGAGGCTCTTTTTGTAGTTTGACACATCAATGAAATGCACTCCACAATCTCTCTTCTCTTCTAAGTTCTAATCTTATACTTGTTGGTTGATCATTATTTCGAAACACGTTATCAGCACGATAATCTCAAAGTAATCCTTGATTTTTTCCGGTATGTCTTGATGTCCATTTGTTTATCAATTGGGTACCCCTATTGGTACCCCACTGGCCCATGAATAGTGCCAATAAGGTACAAAAGATTCATTTTGTACCCTCTTTTTTACAGTGTAACGTAGTTTTTTATCAGTTTCTGTTCCGTAATTTTTGACAGTTTCATACTTTTGACCTGTTAAACTTTATATTTTTCGTTCCGTTTTTTCCGTGTCACAGTTTTATAACATATACAAAATTATAAAAATACAAAAAAAATAAAATACAAAAAAAAACCGGAAAAAACCCGGGGAGTACAAATGATGATTTAGGGGGGTACATATATCATAAGCCTTATCAATTGGGTATGCAACATGCACGTTAATTATGCTAAATGAAGATAACATATAAGAACTGTTTATATGTTAACATTTACTTTGTGTTTGCACGTCTTGAAATTGTATCTATAATATGTATTAATACTATTATACATTTGCTGTGATGTTCTCTCCCTGTCTCCCTTTCACATTCATTTTTTTAATATTAGTTTTAATACTAAAAAAATCTTATAAACAGTAAAATAAGATTAAAATATGTTTTATGAACAGTAAATTAATTAATAAATTAATAAATACTACGTAGTAACATCTATCAACACACATGATTACTAAAAGGGTTATGCTACACGTCTCACTATTTCTCTCATTTATATATTAACCACCGCCTAAAAAACACACACCAAAAAAGTTTCAGATCCATCTCATCTTCAGTTATTCATCCCGTGTGTGTTTCAATTACTCATCAAGGAGGTTGTTAACCAGCAAGCAAATGAAGATGTGGTATGCACCTTGACTACATGACTACACCCGCGTTCCTCGTAACCCAATCAACAACCTTATATAATATTGAATTATGCTCTTTGAAGGTTTGGAAGTTCAATTCTAAAAAATAAATCATGCTCCATCTTTATTAAATGTTTTTTATTTGGATTTACAGGCTGTTTGGCTAATGCTATCGATTCACATTTTTATCTTGTATAATTTTTTATTTTTATAAAGTTTCAACTTATAATACTGGAAAAGGAAAAAAGGTTTTTTGTAGTTTGATTATAAATGTCTTAACGGTTGTTTTATTTTGGTTTTTAGGTTTGTTTTTTATTGCTGTAACTTAATTCAAACTCATGAGTTTGTTGATGATAAAAAGGTACACTTTTTTATTTATTTTGTTAATTTCTTCATGTTGGATATCAGGTGTTTGATAAATTGTTTTACCGTTGTATGACCCATGATGGATTCATCGCAATGGCATGTTGTAGACTTTCCAAACCCTTTTTGATTGAGGTATTTTATAGAATGCAATACCTTTTTATATGTACTAATGAAGTATGCATCTGCTTTCTAGCCGTATAACCATATGATGTATTAGTTCCATGTAACCCTCCACATTCTTCTTCTCTTACTTTCAAACTTTAAATTAAGGGTTTTGGTTATGGTAGATTGAAGCGAAAAGTAATGTTGTATCATTTTCTTATTTTTATAAAATGATTTTGGTTTTTTGCGGTTTACAAGAAGATTATGTTTTGAAGCATTGGTTATATTGAAATTTTCCATCATTGTAAGCTTTCAAACATAAACAAAACTTTCAATGTGGAGGTGACCAGCTTCGGTACCTTTGAAATGTGTTCACACTATAATGCTTGAAAGATACAAATAGCTAATTAACCTTTGAAATGCGTTCACACTATAATGCTTGAAAGATACGAATAGCTATAAGTCCATGTGAACCAAAT
>BQNB010174771.1:0-13228 GCA_026074375.1 Tanacetum coccineum
ACCATCCCGTAACTAATCGAGTATGTATCAACTCATTATCATCATTTTCAATAACAGTTATACCGCCCTTCTTTGGCACACAATGAACGGGGCTAACCCAGGGGCTATCGGAGATAGGATAAATCAATCCGGCATCAAGGAATTTGATAACTTTCTTTTTGATAACCTCATGAATTTTTGGGTTAACTAGTCTTTGAGGTTGAATTGCCGGTTTAGAGTCATCCTCCATTAATATTTTGTGAGTACAAAATTGAAGGTCAATGCCCTTAATATAGGAGATTTTCTAAGTGATGGCACGCTTGTGTGACTTTAAAACCTTTAGAAGTCGGACCTTCTCATCTTCTTTTAAGTTTTTAGCAATTATAACGGGTAGTTTATCGGCACCCTCCAAAAATGCATACTCAAGATGAGAAGGTAGATCCTTGAGCTCAAGCTCTGGAGGATCATCAATAGAAGATTTTATGATTTTAAGTTCCTCAACATGAAGTTCTTTCGGAGGGAGAGGAGATGATGGATCATCGTTTAATAACTTCTCGAGTAGCCGGAGTCAAAGTCGTCATCATCAATTTCCTTGTGGAATTGATTCATTTGAAAGACAAGATGTTCGATTTTCTTCCAAAATGAAGTCCCCTTCCTCAGAAAAGGATGCGTATGAGAGAGGGGGAAGAAGTTAGAAAGGATAGGAAATCTAAAGACGTGAGTGGGACTTGCCACTCGTAGAACTAACTAAGAATCCGAGTACTTCTTGAGCTCATACTCCTCGCACACGCTACGCTCGACGACATCTATTCGATTGATTGACAAGAATCAATTGATAGGAGTATCTCAAAAGTTTTATGACCCAACTTTGAATGTTTACCGCGCTTCATCATCATGGCGGAGAGTTAATTCTACACTGTCACGACATCAATCCCCCCTCAATAATCTGACCTTTACCACCCCCAATTTACACCATCTCTGTCCAACATTAAACTCCTATTACTCCCCAAAACACCACAAAAACTACTACATATTGTACACATTCACCAAACCAACAAACACCCCAATTCAACAACTTCAAATCCTTACTTTACCACTCTATTACTAACTTACTCCCTCACCCTATCACAAATCAACTTCTACCTAACTTTTCTATCTTCTAATAACCACCTTATCTTCTTCCACCCATATAATCAATCCCCAATGCACCTTCCCTTCCCATCCAACCACCAACCACCTCTCCCGCAGAGATAAATTCTCATCTCCGCCAATCCTTTATTACACAATAAAAGAACTCTTACCAAAAGTATCTTCCATACCTCTACCCACAAAACCAACCCCCTCATACTTATTATTCAAACCAACCCCCCCCAAAAAACAAATAACAACTTCTCCAAAAACCCCCAATACATCCCCAACTTCATATCCTCCTTCACAACTCTCCACCACTCACTCCCATCCTAAACCACCCCAACAACATCCTAAACCAACAAACACCAACTCTACCAAAACCCCTCACTCAAACCAGCAAAAACCCTTATCAAGTAATCACTAAACTCACAATCCATTACCTTAAACATTACTTAAAATTAAAATTATCCCCTCCTTTCACCACCAATCCAAATCTAAATCACCCCATTCTTAATTCAGTAGAAAACTTATGTCATACTAACTCCCTCTAACACCAGAAACCCCATTTAACATCTAACCCCCCCCCCAACCACTCATATCCCCCTCCATCTCTCCTAATCTCTATTACAACCAAAACCATCCAATCCCCACCCCCCCATACAACCTCACTAAATAACTACAAAAAACCCCTCTTACCAAATTTAAATCATATAAAACAAACCCTCCCAGACCAATCGCCAGACCTCTCACATACTAATTCTGACCACTCATATTACTAGATACCCCGCAGAGTGATATCACTCTATAGTAGTCATTGTGTCTGTTCAACTTCGTCATCTGTTGATAATCACTAACAATGTGTGATGTAGAATAGTCTCCTGTAACGTCTCCACACCACCCAACAAGATAGATGTGAGTTGTAATCACAGTCCACCCCCAATACATGTTGTACAAGTGTGTGTGTTTCTGTGAGTAACTCTAAGTAGAAGAAGTTTCCTCCAGTCCATACCTGTGTAATCTCCACCTGTAACACTCTGGATACATGAATTAACACTCCACCTATGTCACAGTCCTGTAAGCTGACAAAAGATCTTCCCCCCCTTACAAATTTCTCCTTAATAGAATAACAAGATGTTCAACACTAAATCTATATTAGACACTACTGTCAGTCAGTAAAGATCTCCACCATAGACACCCCAAGTCCTACTATCTCTATATAACTATCCTAACCCGACTCTCGCCATCCTCCCCATCACTCCCTCATATAATACCCCTGCAATCATCCCTCACACACACCTCCGCTCTCTTTCCAGCACCCGTATATTGCCACTCTCTTGTACCTCTCACATAAATTGCCTCACCATGCCCCACTCTGAGTCATAGTGCCCCACCGAACGGCATCACCACCATCAGAACAGAGATTGTGTCCTGTAGTACAAGTTGTGTCTACGTCTCTAACGCATTCACACCCTATGTCGTAAGGTATACAGTCAATAACTCCCACCCTCAAGATAAACTGTCATCCTGCGCATATCATACATGCTACCCCATGTTGAATAATTCGTGACCTGTAAGGATGCTTCAAGACCACTCAATGCTACGTCTACCACGATACTCTTCAAAACCCCACCACAGAGACCATGTCCATATAGTGCCCTCTCAGTGTATGTCTCTGCCCTCCTCAACATATTATGACTAAATAGACTAGAGGTAGATCCAAGATGTCAATCAAATTAATATCACACTCTACTATCCGAGTTAAAGAGAAGGAAGTATCCACACATAGAGTACTACCATCTCATCTGTATGTTCTGTCTCCCCTGTGTACTCAACCCCCCCCCCCCTCCTCCTCACTGATCATAGTATCTGCAATATACTCATAAAGTATCTAAAACCACACACTTCGCCCAAACACCAATTTGACTATCACACTCTCCAGTGTTTGTGTGTCTCTCCCCTCTCCTACGCCCAATACTCGCACATTTTACTACGGCTATCTAATGCGACACAACACCTATTACTACTAACATGTGTCCTCCTGTCTTGTCTATGTTTGTCTCATTGATACTCCTACTTATCATAAACCCTCTGTGCATAATACGATTTGTGTGTGTGTCAGATGATATCATGTCGCTGGTGCATATCTAATCCTTATCACTCACCTCAACATGTCACATCCCACTATCACTCGTGTGTGTCCATCATACCTGTGCACATAGAATCTCATATATTATATCTCGCTGTACCTACTCATAGATGTGTGTTTCTCAAATCCTAGTCAAAATCTGTTCTCAAAGTAATGAAAAAGTGCCCCTTTCTTGTTCTCCACCATGATACTAGTCTATCCAGCGTGTAAATTCTACCTTCTACCTTGTGACCTGACTACCCCTCATTGAAGTTGCTACTCCACAGTCTCCTGTCTGACTCTGTTAGAGTACTAGATCACCAAGTTCCCCACTTTTACATTACCCATTCTATGCTCACTTCTCGCTCTAGATGTGTGTCCTCCACTCCAACTGTCATACAAGTAATATAGCACCTAGTAACCTACACTTGTTCTCCAGTTGTCACAGACATGTCTCTATGTCTACCTAGATAGTGCCAGAGCTTCGCCTCACTAATCTAACATCAGAATAGAATCTCTAAAAAACAATCAATCATAAGTACCTGAATCCTGTGTGTCGTCTGACGTGATCCTATTCTAACAGTCCAAAAAACACAATCATTATACACACCCCATGTCTACAATATGAGACTAAACGCCTAACTCGCTATGACGACAACATGCTGCAACCTACCACAGTATTCGCACAGGCAAGTTCTATTAAGATATGTGCGTGACTCTAGTGCACGCGCTGTCGTACTTTGGCTTATCTACTTTGACTACCTGAGTGATACCCAACCATCAATTCTTACACATCCTCCTGTGCATAAACACCACCTCATGTTAAGTGTTGATATACAGTTGTTCGCACTCGTCGAGCTCAGCATCACAACCTACCCTTAATCTGACTGCTGCCCCCGCGCACAATCTATCTCGTGAATACCCTTCTTATAAAACCCACTAACCATCGTGAAAGCTCATCATAAACTGTGCATTGTGTCCCATCTATTGTGACAGATCGCACTACCGTGTAACGATGCCATACACCTAATTATGTTATGTTAAAACCTTTGTGTCTGTTGTCCAAAATTGTTGTGTATGTGTGAATCACATTGCTTCGTGTGTGTGTGCTCCCCCCTTCCACACCACCATAATACCTGTGTCAATGACACCCACCCCCGTGTGTGTGTCATTGCTCTCGTTGTTCCCCCACCTATCTCTACCCTGCCAACCTCCATAGATATTGTTCTTTCACATATGATTAATATCTAATGTGTTTGTTATCAATTCAAAAAAATAATATTAGTCCAAACTCACCACATCACATCACTGTCCAGTGTGCCATCTAATGTGTGAGTGAACAACTCACTTAAAACAAACTTTTGTATTTTGAATTGTTCGTAGCATTCTGTACACATGTGTTTCGTTACATAAGTTTAAAGTCTTATTGTTGTGACACCTGTTACTTTATTTCAATTCTGACGAGTTTTTCGCTGATCAACAGAAATTTACTAAATTACCATATGTTTCCCTATATGTACGCACAAGTCCCGCGTGTAAATTATAAATATAAAAACTCCAATCACAGAATCTTACCTGAATGATATCTATCCCAAATATCGGCAATGTTTATTAAAATATCTTACACACCCTATATCAGAGTATGTAGACTATATGTTATATTCAATAACATGTTTCATTTGTCTTGTGTCCATATGTAAAATGAAATAAATTCATGATATGTAATACAAGTACAAGACGCATTAAATCTAAAGCAGAGTTAAATTTTTATTTTTGGGTTGTATTTATGATCATTATGAAGGATCGGTCCAGGATTGTCTAATTGATTAATCTGTGTCCTCAGTGTTTGCGTATTAGATGTTTGTATCAATGAGTTAATAAATTAACTTAGTGATAACGGAGACAAATGCTGCGAGTGCATTTATGAAGTAATAGTAAGTGTATACGAAAGTCGTTCGTGTGTTGAAGATGCCTGGTTGAGATTAGACGCGAACGGTGCAGTTAAAAGTGTTGAATGTCGTCAGTGAGGGGATTGCGATGAAGCCATTGAGCGGGGGGGGGGGGGTGTGTGTGTTCGGGTGGTAGTGTGTGGAGCGGGGGGGTGAGGAAGCCGAGTGGTTCAGCCGAGGATTTCATAAAAACTAAGTATCCACGCACCTTAGCTTGTGAGCAAAGGCTATCGTTGGATCGGAGTACGAATAAGTATTTAAAGTGCGGACGACACTGGCGTGTTTACTGGCAGAAAACGATTTCGTGAAGTGAGGTGTACATCTTGTATACATTGGGTTTGTTGCTGTGGGGGGATTAGTTAATGTTCAAGTATTTTTTGAATAAACTCAAAGTCGAGCTGATTCTTCAAAAACGTTGAGCTTTGTAACAACTCATAACTTAGTTCCAAGATAGTTCTTATTTGATGAGTTGCGGGGTTAGGTTATGAATGACGTTGATACACAACTTAAAGTTTTTGTCGAGTTTCCTCGAAGACGGGCGATGTTCATGTAGTTAGATGTAATTTTGGCTTAGAGTTGTATGCTGCTATTTGTACCCTTGTATAGGCAAGCGAAGTTGTAAGCAGTGAGTTTCTGATCGTGAAAGTTAAATGAGATTAAAAGTGTGGCCCTAAGTTCACGTGGGAACGCGAGGACCATATGAAAGCTAAGTATACCCGATTGTTTATTGATGATGATGTTGAACCTATTAGTTAAATCTCGGGACGAGATTTCCCTAAGGAGGGGATACTGTGACAATTGTGATTTGAGCAGGTTAGTCAACCGTTAGTATTGATTTGAGTTTCATTATATGTTATAGTAATTATGTGTTTATGTGATTCTATGTGAGTTGGTTATCAATCTGTGAGCGTGATCGTCTCATTTTGATTTAATTTATGGTTAATGTGGGTAATTCATTTTGTTCACTTTTGGTGAGAATGAAAATAATGGTAAACTTTTTTGTGTATACCTATTTATATGTATATGTATACGTATTTAAATAATAGGAATTCGTGAGATAGAAAATTTGGTTTAGAAATTTAGTTAATAAATTTTAGTATTATTAAGTTAGAGAAATAAAGTATGAAGTGACAATTAGTTTTTTAGGTATTTTAAACTGTTTTAAACTAGTTTTATTTAGAAGGATGTCTAAATAAATAAGGTTTTTATAAAAATAACAAAATTAAAGGGTTTTTGTTTAAATAATAATAAATAAAAAAAATAAAAAAAGGTTGTTTGGGCCAGTTTTAAAGAAGAAAAAAAGGGAAAACTAATTTTAGTAAAAGTAGGATTCTAATTTGGTAATTATCTAAATCTCTTTTCCTTCACTATAAATACAAACCCATAATCCTATATTTTTTTAAACCGTACAAACTCAAGAGCAGAAGAATTTTTTTTTATATTCAAGATCAAATTGGTGAATTAAAGTTTCAAGAATTAAGGATCAAGGTATGTTTAAAAACTTTAATTGTTTTAACTTTCTTTTTAATTCATGTAACAATAAAGTGATGTGACGGATTAGAGTTTATATAAGATCTGTAAAATTAGAGTTTTGATATTTAAAAATCATTTTGGGGTTGAATAGTAGTGTTAAGCATGTGTAATTAGGATTTTAGGGTTTGTAAATTCAGAATTTAAAAGCTGGCAGTTTTGAAAGGTCATATTGTACAAACCATAACTTGGTCATAAAAATAGCAATGATCAATTTTCTTGAGCCTAAAATTAAGTTCAGAGAGTTTAGTTTCCAAAAAGTCTGGCCTCGAAAGGTTTTTAGGTAGGGAAGTTAGTAAAATAATTTTCGCAAGAAAAGTTATCAAAACAGTAAATTCGAGTCAGATTTGGGTCTGATTTCGGGGAGTAAAACCCCTACTTAAAATTCGAATTTTGGTTAGCCAAAAATCATGGGTCATATTTTAGGTGTCGATTAACTCTAGTTTGAATGGCTAACGTAAAAACATTTTCTAAATATTTTTAAGGACGTCAAACCTTTTGGTGTGCGTTCAGATCCGAATCTGAGTACTTTGTAATGATAATTTTTATAAAATAGTTCCACTTAATATTATTTTTTCTAAAAAATCACAGTACCTTACAACTCATTGAGGAGCTAGGGCATGTAAGGAAAATCATTAATGAGGTGTTTTAGTATTTTATTTGTGGTCATAAAGTGACTACAAAATTCAGTCAGAAACTGTAAAAGTAAAAGTTAATGAATAAAGTCATATAGGGTATGAAAATGATTTTAGAGATGTATTTAAAGGATTATAAACATAGTGTGAGGTTTAGAAGTCCATCATGTGATTGTTACATTGGCTTGGGTATTTAGCCTAACCTAGTGTAACTTGTGTTTTTGATGTGTTTAGATTGTGAGCAAGAATTTGTCAAGTAGCTGAGCATCAGGTGAGTTTCATAGTCCCATTTTACTATGTTTTTTTTGGGATGTAAATGATGCAAAATATGTTTTGACATGTTGTGATTGTTGTGATTATGTGGTTTAAGTTACTCATGGACTTTTAAGTAGCTATTATATGTTATGTGTTGCATGTTGTATGATGTTGCAATGGTCTTCGTCTACTTTGTGGGTAAGAGGTTTCGCCTACTTTGTGTGGGTTTGAACCTGTGCGGATACTATACCAAGAGTCTAGGATTAGGGATAACATTCCTCTTCATGACTATATTTTGTGGTTTGGATCGGGGGACACGTTTCGTCCCAATTGTGATTGTTGGTTGCATAAATGATAGCATGTATAATAGCCAGCTTAATTGTCCTGTCATGTTTGTTTTTTTATAATTACAGTGATTGATTTAAATCTTGTATTGGTGTCGCAAAACCTATGACTATCACCAACTATTATGTTGATGTTTTAAGCATCATTTTCAGGTGAGCGTTATGAAGGTGTTGAAGTTAATAAAAGTGGCTAGAGAGACCATTAGGATGGCATTGGAAGTTCTCATTTGTTTTTATTTCATAAGTGTTTGCATGAATTCTTAAATGTTATGAGTTTTAATAGGGTTGTGAGACATTGTCTTTGTAATGATGAGACCTTTTTTTCATTAATACAAGATGCAGTTCCTTGTTTTCGGTATTGTCATGACACATCGTGTCTTTTATATTTAGTTATGCAGGTAGTGATACTCTATTGTTGACACCATTGTGTTGTGATGATATCCATGAAGTTACGCCTCGTGTTTCTGCCTTGGCGGGGTATGACAGATTGGTATCTGAGCCATTGGTTATAGAGAAGTAGGTGGTTTGACCTAGACTATAACCTAGGAGTCCTTCATATAGATGCATTTTAGGGCCTATGTGTTTAGTGTTATAACTATTATACTTTCCCCTAATTATATAGCTTTTATTATCTTATTTTGTCTAACTTTTATTTAACTATTTTGTCTACTATTATCTAATATGGTATATATTAATTCCTTACTATTTATAGCTATGTCTCCCTTATCCGTAAGAAGTTTTGTTGGGGAACCATTTTCCCAATTAGACTTAAGCGTTATAGTGATCCAAAAGAGGAGCCAATTGAGAAGGAGCCTCTTATGAAACTAAAGGAGATAGGGTAGTCGATCGCTTGTCGAATGCTCGTAGTAGACATGGACCCGCGGGGTCGGGTGACTCTTGCGAAGGCAAAGTTTATTTCGTCTTTTACCTCGTCATGATGCTATTGATTATTTCTTTTGGATATTTCGTATTTTGGAGGCGCTGCGAGACTTTTGTTCCTTTATGTCATTTCGATTTTATCTTTATATAAGTAAGTATTTCTTTGATGGAGCATCCTTTCTGTGTTATATTGGAGTGGTTTAAGATGTGCAATGTGGTATATGTGCTTATATGTGCGTTATCATTGAGAGGTGTAGTCTTGGAAGTAAGTATACGTGTGAAAGGATGCAATTATAATTATGGTGGCCAACATAATTATAAAGGCATCACACACGTAGACTTGTGACCATGATTGCATTGATCGGTGTTTGCTTGTTAGTTGGTAGTGTAAGATGTTATATTATGTGCGGTTGTATTATGAATAGTTATGAAGTTAGTAAGTTTTCCTTCTATCTATCGCTTGCGGATACCCCGGATACCCGTTAATGCTATTATTACGATTATTGAGTTTGTTCGTCTGCTCGATTATTCGCTCGGATATATAACCCTCATTTTAGCATCCCTTGTTTGTACCATGACGGTATGGATGATCTAACTTTTCTATTCGGCGTCTTGATGAATATTGGTTGTTCGGATCTGCTTCTTTGGATATTGGTACGTTCCATTGGTTCTTTCGTTGTATTGATTACTCGTATGAGTATCAAAATTTTCTTTTAAGCACTAATTGTTCCTAAAATATTAGTGCATATCATTACTCCGTTCTTTATATATCCTTTGGTTTTCGTAACATGTTGCGACATGTTAGTACCGACGTTTTTCTATGGTTTTTCTTTTGATCGTAAGTACGGATTAGTCTTTACGTTCTTCTTTTGGTTCGTAATGTCTTCGTATGAAATTCTCTTGAGCATGTTCGCTTCACTGTTATTCTGACTATATGGTTCATGGTACTTTCTTTCGCTTTCAAACAATAAAATTTTGTTAGAGTCTTTACGGTATTTTACAATCTCTTTTGGTATTACGATGTCCTTGTTTGAGTAACATATTTTATATTAATGTCGAATTATGAAAACCTTTTGAAGTATATCTTGATGGTGTTTGGGGAAAACTATTTTGAAATGATTTTATGAATACAACACTTTTATGGAAATGTCTCTTTATTGTTTTTAAAAAAAACTATGTGTACAATAAATTTTGAAACAATATAATAATTGGTTGACTAGCAGAACTATTTTTTTAAAATAATATTTATGAATAAGATATGATAATATTTTTTCATATGCTTGTTTTTGATAAATTTTATAATTATAAAAAGGATGTTTAAAATAATTTTTATGGGTAAGATGCGATACACTGTTAAATGATTGTCTTTGAATTTTATGACAACCATGATTAAAATGAATTTTATAAAGATTATATTTAAGATGAATTTTTTAAGTGATTTTTATAATTAAAACGACTTTCTTTATTATTATAAATTGATTTTTATAAAAACATTATTTAGTTAGTTCTTTCAAGTAAAGTCGGTTATTGGTATAAGAATCCTATCTTTTCATTTATCAATCTTGATACGTATTGTTATTCGTTATGTGTTTATTTTGTCGTGGTACGCTTGTTGAATTCTTTCGTTTGCATTTTCTATCGGTACATATAGTCTATCCCTTCTTTTAAGGATTCTTATGACATTTGATCCGCATCTATTTGCATATGTGAAATCCCTTATATGTATTCTAGCCTTTAATTCGGTATTCGTTTGCTACCCTTTTCGGTATTTCGTAACCCTTAGAAGTCATTGATATACGTTTTATCCAACCAAGTCACTCTCCGTGGGGAGCACCTGTGTTGTTCAAAAGAAGGACGGTTCATTTCGAATGTGCATAGACTATCGAGAGTTGCACAAGCTAACCACCAAGAATCTCCCCAGGATCGACGACTTGTTCGACCAGTTACAAGTTTCGCGTTATTTCTCTAAGATAGATATTCGTTCCGGTTACCATCAGTTAAGAGTACATGGAGAAGATATTCTCAAGACGGCATTTAGGACGCGATATGGACACTTTGAGTTTACGGTTATGCCTTTTGGGTTAACCAATGCACCAACGGTTTTCATGGATTTGAAGAATCGGGTGTGCAAGCCGTATTTAGACAAGTTTTTCATTTTGTTTATCGATGATATCTTGATCTACTCGAAGTCTAAGGAGGATCAAGAGGTTCATTTGAAGTTGGTGTTAGAGATGCTGAAGAAGGAAAAGTTGTTTGCCTAGTTTTTCAAGTATGAACTCTGGCTATAAGAAGTGCATTTTCTTGGTCACGTGGTCAACCATAGCGTAATCACGTGGACCCGAGTAAGAGTGAAATAGTAAGGAATTAGATGATTATTCTTAGGTTTGGTACGTTACTACCGACGTTTATCGCGAATTTTTTTAGGATTGTTGAACCCCTTTACTTCCCTAACTGAGAGGAATCAGAAGTATGAGTGGAGGTATGTATTTATTATGGGTTTCATTAATAGGTGATGTAAGGACATTAATGATAGACGAGGCTCATGCATCAAGGTACTTGGTACATTCGGGAGCGGATAAGACGTACTATGACCTTATAGATATGTATGGTGGCCATGTATGGAGAATGATATTGCTACCTATGTTAGCAATTGTTTAACTTATTTAAAGGTGAATGCTGCAACATCAAAGACCTTCGGGTTTATTGTAACAACTAGAGATACCCGAGTGAAAGTAGGATATAATAACTATGGACTTTATTACAAGGTTGCCAAGATCAAGTAGTGGGTATGATACGAATTGGGTAATAGTCGATAGACTGACTAAGGTATGCCCATTACATGGTAGTATGTGAAGATTTTAAAATGGAGAATTTGGCGAGACTTTACACTAATGAGATAGTAACAAGGCATGGAGTGCATGTGTCGATCATCTCAGATCGTGGTGGAAGATTTACTTCGCGGCTTTGGTAGACATTGCAGAAGGCATTGGGAACACGGCTTAAACATGCGTACGACTTATCATCCTTAAACGGACGGACAAAGTGAGCATACTATTCAGACTTTGAAGGATATGTTAAGAGCATGCGTGATTGATTTTACTCATCTACCCTTAACTGAGTTTTCTATAATAATAGTTATCATTCGGGTGTTTGATGTGCTCTATTTGAAGCTTTGTATGGAAGGAAGTGTAGGTCACATGTTCTTTGGGCTGAAATTAGAGAAATTCGGTCGATTGGACTAGAATTGGTACAAGAGACAACAAATAAGGTAATATTGATTAAAGAAAAGCACAAAGCAGCTAGAGATCGCCAAAAGAGCTAGGTTGGCAATATGCGTAAACATTTAGAGTTGAAGTTGGTAATAAAGTGATGTTGGAAGTGTCGTCTTGGAAAGAAGTAGTGCATTTTGGAAAGAAAGAAATATTAGCACCAAGATATGTGGGACCATTTAAGATCATTAAAGGGATCGGTCCTATGGTCTATTGATTAAGATTGCCTCAATAATTTAGTAGTATATTTGATGTGTTTCAAATTTAAAGTAGTATTGGACGGATGCAAATCTACATGTGCATGTAGAAGAAATTAAGGTAGACAAGACTCTTCGTTTTGCTGAAGAACCTGTTGAGATTATAGATCGTGAGATTAAAAGTTTGAAGTGTAGTAGGATTCCGATAGTTAAGTCCATTGGAACTTGAAGCGACGTCATGGGGATTTCATAAAAACTAAGTATCCACATTTGCTCGTTGAGCAAGCTATCGTTGGAAGTACTAAGTAAAGTCGGACACATAGGGTCATTGGCAGACTTTAGTGTACCCTTAAATGTTCTGAGGTGGTTTGGTTAATGTTATATTTTGAATAAACTCGAAGTCGAGCTGATTCTTCAAAAACGTTGAGCTTTGTAACAACTCATAACTTAGTTCCAAGACAGTTCTTGTTTGATGAGTTGCGGGGTTAGATTATGAATGACGTTATTACACAACTTAAAGTTTTTGACGAGTTTCCTCAATGACGAGCGATGTTCATGTAGTTAGATGTTATTTTGGCTTAGAGTTGTATGATGTTATTTGTTCCCTTGTATGGGCAAGCGAAGTTGTAAACAGTGGGTTTTTGATAGTGAAAGTTAAATGAGATTCAAAGCGTGGCCCTAAGTTCACGAGGGAACGTGAGGACCATATGAAAGCTAAGTACCCGCGATTGTTTGTTAATGATGATGTTGAACCCACTAGTTAAATCTCGGGACGAGATTTCCCTAAGGAGTAGATAATGTGACAACCGTGTCTTGAGCCGGTTAGTCAAACCGATAGTGTTGACCTAAGTATAATATTATGTGTTATAACTATGTGTTTATGTGATCTTATGTGAGTTTGGTTATCAATCTATGAGCGTGATCGTTTCATTTTG
>BQNB010174774.1:0-13228 GCA_026074375.1 Tanacetum coccineum
TCATCAAACCCGACATAATCAAACCATGAATGATAAAATCGAAAAGGAGTTGGTCCGAAATCCAACTTGACTTCCCGAAGCAGGATTGGACGATGGTCCGATAGGTGACGGTCGAGGCAAATGGCTGTAATGGAAGGAAATAGAGAAAAAATACCATCTGAAACTAGAAAACGATCTAGTTTGCTCATTTTAGAAGCCGAGGGATGAGCCCATGTAAATGCATATCCTTCCAAAGTAACATCGACAAGCCCCGCGTTAGAAATAAAGCGATCAAAGTATCTAGCGCTATAAGGATTAAAACAGGATCCACGTCGTTCTTCGCTAGATCGAACTTCATTAAAATCTCCCATAATAATAGACTCCCCATTCCAACGACCAACTATGTTAGAGATATAGTCCCATAACTTCCTTTTGCATGAAGTTTGTTGAGGAGCATAAATAGCAATAAACAAGATTTTGGAATTGGTAGGAAGCCACGTTCCATAAATAGCTATGAAATTATCCGATACCGTAGTGTTAATCTTCTTGAAAATTGAAGCTTCCCATATACATAGGATACCACCAGAGTTTCCTAAGGACTCGCTACAAACGTAATCGTAATTGGAGTTACCCCACAAAAATTTCACGTCCATATGCGAAATACTAGTCATCTTGGTCTCTTGGATCGCTAAAAAATTAAGTTTGAATGAATTAGTCAACGTCTTTATCCACTCCTTTTTGGTCTTGTGGCCAAGACCTTGAATGTTAATAGATAGGGCATTCATCTAATAACATTATCCTCTCCTTGTTTTCCGATGATGTTTTCTAAATCCTTCACGCAGCCTTCCATTGAATAGCCCATAACTTGTCCAACACGAATGATATCCTCCATGACATCCAAAACTGAGCCACCACTTTTGACAACATTCTGACCTGAGAAAGTTTTATTTGAGTCCACTGGAATATCTTGAGAGGAATTCATCACCTGAGCATTAAAAACCTTTGGAGCACCAGTTTCAGTTAAGTTCTCAACTCGATTCTCCGATGTTACCGGTGTAAAACCGGGGGGGTGTGACAACGAGGGGCTCGGCACATGATTAGTTGTACCTTTCTTATTTTTCAATAAGTCATATAATCCAAATGGGTCATCTGAATGAGCAGCATCCTTATCTTCATCTCGATGATTAGGAACAAGAGAACTAGAGCCAAATATTGTTTCAGGTACTCCGTCTTCGTCGCTCATAAATTCATCATCAGGTTCCTCTCCATTAGGGGGACGGTTAAGTTCATTGTTAATAGACGCATGGGCAGACTCAACATCAGACGAGTACTCCCTCTCCTTATACTCCAAAAAAGTAGGATTCCATGTAAACAGTTCCTTTGCACGTACCATATAAACTCTTCCTTTAACAATCAACTTAAAGGTCTCCAATATGGATGTGACATGTTTAGTCTTAATACATAGCCTTTTTCGACCGAATGAAGAATCCGCATTTTCTTCCAAATCTAGTGTCTCTCCCCAAATCTTGCCAATCCTAGTAAAAGTTTCACGAGACCACGCTTTGAGTGGGACACCCTCTATATCCACCCAAACTATTCTCTCATCACTAACAAAATCATCACATGCCTCTTGAATAGTGTGGAACCACGATTTAACACCAATGTGATTCATCAGATTCAACTTAGTATCCATCGAAGTGAGTTCGAGTAACACCCATAAACCCCCAATATAAGATACATTGACATCTGAAAATCCTTCATCCTTAAGAATGGTATGTAAATTAGGAATAGACGAAAATTCTTTCACCTTACCCAAAACATGATTAGACAGGTCGCGGTCTATTAAGCATGAATCGTCTAACACCAATGCGGGAGAAGAGGAGATCACCGGAGCTTGCATACCCGTAGATGTGCCATTAACAATATTCGCATAAGAACCTACCCCATTATTAGTCTGCTGTGAATTAAATGGTTTTTCGGTTCTGCTAGCAGCCCTTGAGTTATTGGTAGCACTCACATTAGGCTTATGGGGCCTTTCAAACCGAACTTTATTTGCAAACAGGTGAAAATTGCCGATCCAAATAGTACAAAGGTTCTCTACCAAGCGGTCCAGATTGAATACCTTGATGAAGCGAACAAACGCAAATCTTTTACCTACTTTGGATTTTTTTGAAGGGATAAAGACGTCAACTACCGTCCCATACACACTACATGATTTCCACAAATCGCGGGCAGAAATGGATTCAGGGAAATTGGTCACGAATACCGATTTGGAGATCTTGAGGACCTCATCATCTTTAGAACGCCTATGTTTCCTACTCGTGACATCTTTCCAATCTTCGATACCCATAAATGACAGAAAACAATGATAACCGGTGACAATTTGGATTGAAGGTAGATCTTAGGTGAAGGAGTGATATGAATCGGTTACTAAAGGAAAAAAAAAGAACAATTTGGATTAAAGGATTAATGGTGTCAAGGAGTGATTGGAAACGGAAACGGAGATGATTTTGGGGGTGGATATCAGATCTAAATCACAAAAACCCTAGATGAGAATCCCGCCTAACTTACTCGATATGGGGATAATCAATCAATGATTACACCCAATTTCAGGGGTTATAACAAGATTCAAACAAAAGGGTAGAAGTAATTTAGATCGATGATTTTGGGGGTGGATGATTTTGGGGGTGGATTTTGTGTGTGTGTGTGTGTGTGTGTGTGTGTGTGAGAATTTGATAAGTCAACAATGATGGTATAATGACTCCCAAGACGCGACTAGCAATTTGGATTGATTTAGAATTTGTTTGAAAATGCATATTTGAATTGATGCTAGGAGTTTTGAAATGTTTTTCGTTTTATGGTTTGGGTAATTGGTTGCGTAGTGGTTGGTAATTTAGGCGCGATTGAGACATACTAAGTATGTACGTTAGATACTATACACTTAAACTATTTAAGAAAATAGTTAAGTAAAATAACAATGCTTAGATAATAGTTATTTATAAGTATATTCCGGTAATTCATCCGGTAACCTCGTAGCCTTAAGTGTTCTAGTATAAAATTGTAGTGATTATATACAAAGACGTTTACATTATGCGAAACCATTTATAGAAGTTACATATTTTATAATGTTATAAAATATGTTTTTCGTCTTTTAGTTGATTTATTAAAATAATAATATTTTATTCTTTCGTCTTTTTGTCGGGTTTTTAAGAAAGTAGAAATTTTGTAAAATATTCTAAGTATGATATTTTTATAAAATTTTGGCATGTCCCGTTCGTTTATAAAACGTTTTTTAAGGTTTTAAACCTCATTTTCCCCAAACATTTTCAAAAACCAATCAGTTCGACAACACATTACAAATTCTACGTTTCTACGATTTATTCAAATTAACATTTCTCAAAGACTAACTTAACTACCACGGGTGTAAATCGTTCTTAAGATACGTTTCAGGTGTTTAATGACAAGGTTTATACCTATGGGCCCTAAGTCCCAATTAGTAGTCCAACATGTTGTTAGTAGTTATAAAACCCGATTTATGCCCAATACTAAAGCCCATTAACAAATAAAAATTAGATGAATAAGCCACAACACAAGACAAGTCTCACGAACTAAGACTAAGCCATGGTTTGGCTTAGCTTATTGGGTCGTGGCCCGTGAAGCCCAAAATAAGCTATCTGGAGCTTATTTTTAAGCCGTTAAGCTACGCGAGACCTTAAATATCAAAATAAGGTCTAACCAAAAGCCATGAAAATAAGCTGAACCACAATAAGGTCCACAATAAGCCGCGACTTATTGGGCCTTATTGGGCCGTGAGCCTCATAAGCTCAAAACAAGTATGTTTAGCATTTTAATAAGCTACGTAGTACTTTTAGATATCAAAATAAGCTATAAAAATATGACAAAAGAAGTAAATAACCAAAAATAATTCTTTTTTGATCCTTGTGATTTTCGAACCATATAAGCCCAAAATGAGCTCACTAAAGCTTATCAATAAACCAAATAAGCTATAATCTATAATAAGCAAATAAAGTTTCTTCACCAACGCAAACCTATATAATCATAATGACCAACCCTTGCTTCCTTTTTCTTTGTTTTCGGACTCAAGCACCCCTGTGTGGTGTTCGTACGTTTCTTCGTGTTTGATTTTGAAAACGGACATACAACCTAAATCTAGCATCATTTAATCATTGAAAGTACAAGATTTTTATGCAATAAAGTGACTTACAAAAAGGGTTTTGAGGACGAGATCGACACGAAATCGACAACCCAAACGTTGTGTTTTATATACCCACGCCTATTGGAATCAACCGGTACTGTTAAGAGCTCATGTTTTTTTTATCAAGTTGAGAAAAAAAAATGTGTTTGTGTGTGTTGAGGCTCGGACGAAACAAGGAAGAGAAAGAGAAAAGAATTTTGTTTTGTGTGTTTTGAAATGAGAAAATGGCACAAAAATGAGTAGATATGCGTGTCCTCCTTGGAGACATAAGCCCTAAACTTTTGCCTTGTTGTCCCCTAGATGGTTCGACCGGTGGTGGCATCCTAGGGAGGATCCTAGGTGCCTTCTGTCACTTGTCGGGTTCTCTAATGCTCCTAGCTCCTAATTTAAAATGTGACCCGAAGTTTTCTAGTATTTTTAATGAATTCAAAAATGTGTTTACATGAATCTTGAATATTCACACGACATGTTTCATAGTTAGTTTAGTTTAATTTGAGTATTGAATACTTAGGAACGTGTCGGAATGCGTTGTTTGACATACTAAGCCGTTTGTGAGACAAACCTTCCGGAATGTGATCAAATAAGATTGTAAACCTCTAGAAAGGTTTAATATATGAAATAAAAGATTTATTGACCAATGAAAATGTAGACTGACTACCGTCAACACGGTAATTGCTAACTAAAATGATAAAAGTCAAAAAGTCAAAGGACTTAAATAGGACATTGCATGACTAGAAAATCCGCGAGGGTTACAATTTTTTTTATTGCAATGTTGGACAATTAATAGGTTTGCAAGTTATATTTTTAACAACCATTTATTTTTTTACACGTTTTTATACACACATTTTTATACACATTTTTATACACATATTTTTATACACGTTTTTATACACACATTTTTATGCACGTTTTTATACACACATTTTTATGCACGTTTTTATACACACATTTTTATACATACATTTCTATACACGTTTTTCTACATGCTTTTATCCACGATTTTGTACATACATTTTTATACACGTTCTACACACACATTTTTATGTACTTTTTTTAAAACGTGGATAAAATTGTGTGTAAGAACGTGTATAAAAATATGTGTATTAAAACGTGTGTATAAAACGTGTCGATAAAAATATGTATAAAAATGTGTATAAAACCGTGGATAAAATCATGTAGAAAAACGTGTATAAAAATGTGTGTATAAAAACGTGTATAAAAATATGTGTATAAAAACGTGTAAAAAATGTGTGTATAAACGTGTATAAGTTTTAAAAATATGTAAAAAAAAATTTTTTTAACACATTCAAAATTTTTAGAGTTTAATTACAATGGGGTCGTTAATATATAAAGACTAAACGATGTAGATATAAAATAACGGTTGTTAAATGTAATACATGCAAACCTGTTAATTGTTCAACATTGCAACAACAAAAAAAGATCGATGTCTTAAATTGAGAAAAAAAAACTAGTACCTTTAATTGAAATTGAACCTAAGATGGGTACTTTTTTATATGATTTGCCCAAAGTTATTGATAGCATTTTGTTGGCTGCACTAAAAACGATTTATTTTTTCACAAACTAACTACTATTGATAAGCCATCAGTGCCGCAAAAAAAGCTTACAATGTCGATTAATTTTTGTCTAGGCGTTACGTGGCCACAAACCTTTCCGAATTGGGTAAATCGATCAACCGTGGTTAACGGTGGTCAATGGTGGTCAATGACGATCAATGGTGGTCAAACTTGTCGAAACATGCAAATCTTGCCGGAAGGATCCAAAACTCACCGTAAACTTATTTTAATCACTGATAGTAGCTGGTTTTTTTATCTATTACATGTTTTTTTAACTCTTGCCGGAAATACCAACAAATATATAGAATACTCTAAAATCGCTGGAAATACCCAAAATAGCCAATCCGATTAATCACTGATTAATTCCGTCTATACCAAATACAAGCTACAAAAGATCAACCGCGAAACTACCGATTCACAATTTTTACAATTTGATATGCAGTATAGACACAAAACTTGACATATTTTAAGGTCTTTTAATCATTTTTTTTCAGATTAAAGTATACACTAGATTTTTTGCTTGTTTGAAAAAAAGAAGCAAGAAGAAACATATTGAAAAATCAAACACTTTATGTCTTTATTTGCTAGTAGAAGGTACCAGGAAACTAGTTTTTTCTACCCTAAGACCTTTTCCTTTTTGTAGTACCTATGACTATGAGTATGACTTTCCAACCTATGACTTTTAAGTCTTTAATTAGTCTTAACATTTTGCAATTATTTCCATATAATTCAAACAACTTGACTAGCCAGTTATTATATTACTGTATATTGTATTGTATATATACTCGATTGTCGATTTAAACGACGACGTTTTTGTCAGGTTTGTCTATTCACATTGCTACAATGTTCGGCCTTTCACATCTATTCCTTGGGCTGCCATTTCTTAGGTCTATGCTTAGTTGTTTTTTAGGGTAAAAGCTATAAATGCTCTACCTACTTACAAAAAAGGTCCAATATGAATAACCGACGTGAAAAACACTTATTATGCATTATATATTTTTATCTTGTGATTCATTATGCATAACATACTTTTTTCTATGATTCATTATGCATAACATACTTTTTCTCTATGATTCATTATGCATATGTAAAAAAGTATGCATAATGAATCAAAAACCCGGTATATTATGCATAATGAGTGTTTTTCACGTTGATTATTCATTTTGGACCATTTTTGTAAGTTGGTAGAGCATTTATAGCTTTTACCCAGACAAATACCACGGTCCATAAAGCCTTATAAGGCCGACCCATTAAAGTGGTATAAATACCCCTCTCTAAGTGTGGAGAGGGTGTTGGTTCTCATTTGTTACAAACACATTTGCTAGAAATCAACCATCTCATTTTCCTTCTTACTTTCTCTCTGTAACTTCTTCATATCTACTTTCCAATTCTTGGTTACAATGGTGAAGTGAAAGTGATTTCTTGGTTCCTACATTTGGTATCACTCGCTACAGGGTAGGTTTAGTGTTCGTTTGTGGTCTTAGTTTTGAGCTTATTTTCGTTTAATTTGGAACTCTTAAAGGTCACGGTTTGTTTTTTAAAGTATTTTACATATCCAAAACACGTTTTAAGTCCAAAACCAAGACCCAATATCGTATATAAACTTAAACAATAAGTAATAACGTATCCGGACACAATAAGCCCCCCCCCCCCCCCCCATAACAGCCATGTCTTAAATGGGCTTATTGGGGCCATGAGTACATAACTCCAAAATATATTGTATTAAGCTTAAAAATAAAGCTAATAAGCTAGTATAGCATTTGGTTTCACCATAAGCTATAATAATAATGCTCAAAATACGACATATAGAGTAATAAACAAAACTTACTTTTTTGAAAACCCTTAAATTTTTTGTGAGGCTTATAGCCAAATTAAGCCTTTCGATGCAACATTAATAAGCCAAAATAAGCCATATACAAAATGAGATACATATCAAATATATGTTTTTTAACTATCACGACCACAATATCAAAAAATAACAAAATCCTCATATCTTTTTTTATTCCATTCGAGAACCCAAACAAACCCCAAGATCCCTTTTTAAAACTTTTCGCTTTCGATTTTAAACGGACGGGGCCGTTACACTACATCTATGCATCACTAACAACCCAAAAGGACAAGTAAAATTTAAATTTAAAAGACTTACAAAAATGGTCTTCAAAATAAATTTCGACGCGAACTGGACAACCCAAACGTTGTTTAAATGTTAACCCGTGCACTAGAATCAACCTGGAAGTACCCAAACTCTCATGTTTTTGATCAAATTTCAAAAATGAAGTGTGTGTGTGTGTTGCTTAGCTCGGACACAAGGGAGGAGAAAAGAGAGAAGAGTGTGAAGTTTGTAAATGGGAAATATGTGATTTAGGATGCTTACAAAATCATATATGCCAAATGCTAGTACTGTCACACCCCGTCAGTGGCGAAAACACGGGATGCGACGATACCATTCATTGCACAAGATATAAGATCATACACTTTATAATTTATATTCATAAAACTGAAGTTTACAGAAACTTTACAAGTTAAAAATGTGACATAATTCAAAACCACGACCATCTAGACCCAGTCCCCTTGGGTTACATCTTTTCTCTTCCAATACCAATCACATACCTTTGATTTGGACACTCTGAAATGATACTAAAAAACGTTCATCAATATGTGGTGAGCTCGTAGGTTTGACCTTAAACCAAAAGTTTGTGCCAAATTTCAACAGAGGACAATAGTAATTTATGACAGTGAAAATATGCGACCAATTCCAAGATATAACATCCCCGCTAGTCAATCACAATATGCCACTTACGCACCTAAAGGGCCTACCAGCTGGAGCATTATATTAGGGCAAACCACACAGAACCTTGCATGCCAAACACAGTACATGCAACACAGAACCTTGCATTTTGCCTAACACGTAAATGCAAGTAACACACACAGACCTTGCCTTGCACCAAACACAGTACATTGCAAGTTAATCAACGATAATTCATTCATATAGCAGTCATAAGCACATATCTTGTCCAAAAACAAACCATATTTTCGCACAGTTCAATTCAAAACATTTCAAACACATTTGAGTATCATTTTCCCCCAACAGAAAAACAGTAAAAAATGGGCTACGAGAACTCACCTCAATCAGCAATCAAAGCAACCGAACAATCTCAAATAGGCAGAACTACAAACAATCTACTACGCAAGCGCAACAAAAATGTGACCCGCAACGATCCTAATTAATACTCAAATCAATACTTGTATAAAATTATCATATTGTACAAGTGTTTAGCCTTACTCACGCAAAAAATCCATTTTCATCCTAAAATTACCATTTCCAATTATTATATTCCAAAAAACTTTTTTTATCTAAAATCTATAAATTTATTACAATTAAACCCATCGTTCTCTATTACTATGACTTTATCTCGGTATCAACTTTATCTATATTATGGTTGTGTGTGGTAATTACGCGAAAAACGGACTCAAAAAACAACGTGGCGCAAAAGCGCAACATCAATACAACAAAGCTTAAACACTTCAGATCGTTGAACGATACAATCGACCAAAATACTCTGCGAGAAAACCGACGAAAAGGAATGAGCGAGAGCTCAAAAGTTGAAGACAAATAATCCGCATTTCCGAAATCCATACGCTAAAAATATATGTATATATATATTTATTTTATATATATATATATATATATTTATATTATATATAAGTATTTAATAATTTAAAATAAAAGTAATAATAATATTTTTTATACACTATCGTTCTTATTATCGGCAACGGGTAGTTAATCATCTCGTTACTTAATATGTCCTTGTCCAATGACCTTTACCTCGACACTTTATTCTTCTTTAAGATTTACCCCTTTCATTTCTATAAATTAGATAGACAAGGCGTCTAAATATGTTAAATGTTCAAGAAAGGATTTCGAGAAAAATTTATTTTACTTTGCTTTTAGATTAACCAAGTAAATTAACCTTTTTTATATATTCTTGATAAACTTCCTTTTAAAAAAGTCTCTAGTGGTAAATTTTCTTAGATAATTTGACATGACATGTTAAGTTTTCTATCGATATTTTTCAAAGGCCTATACATTAATTCCAATACACTATTTTTCATTAAATTCGGACATTTTCCGACATCATCGATATTTTCAACATATTTTATCAAAACGTAGTAAAATAACCTCCTTTACATCCGATTTAAGTATTTAGCCCGATAGCAAAACTTAGTCCATACCTCTTTACATAAGTCCAAAAATATAATCCAAAACACTTTGGACCTTAAGCCCATTAAGTCGATTCAAATATAAGGCAAAATCACATATATCCGTGGCTCATTAAGCCGAAACAATAAGCTATAAGCTCATAATAGTATATATATATAAGCCGATAACCAAACAACAAGCCATAAGCTTTTAGTATAAGCTGAAAACCAATAAGCTATAAGCTTATAAAAATAAGCCGAAAACCAATAAGCTATAAGCTTATAATAATATGCCGAAAACCAATAAGCTATAAGCTTATAAAAATAAGCCGAAAACCAATAAGCTATACGCTTATAATAATAAGCCAAAAACCAATAAGCTATAAGCTTATAAAAATAAACCGAAAATCCTAAGCTCAAAATAAGCTGAACCCAATAACCAATAACCAAGAAAAACATAACCCATTATTCAATCCATTAACCAAATCCAATATTCAAATCCATTTAACCAACTCCAATAAGTAAACCAAGTGGGTCAAGCCCACCTTGGCGCTGGACCACACAAACAAACGAACCCTTATTGGGTCAGGCCCAAGCCAAAAACAAACATACCCAAATAAGATATAACCTAGCTTATTGAATAAGCAAAACCTTAAAATAAGCCCTTTTTAAGCACTTTCGTAAAATGAAAACTTACCACAACAACCATTTTATTTAAAATCAAAAACCCTTTCTTTTCTTTCTCTTTAAGCGGACGCACAAACACCCTTTTTTCATATTTACGTATCCAAGATTTAATTTTTACGAAGATCAACTTGTACAACTAGTGTTTTAACACCATAATAGCTACAAAAGTACAACTTTTAGCAAAGTTTAGGAAACTTACAAGTTTGGATGACCTTGGTTCGGTTTTGACGCGAAAGGAACGAATTCGTACACATTTTATATAACCCGCGTCTACTAACTATCAACCCACTATCTAATCTTAACCCATGATCTTGAAAAAATCTTTAAAAATCTTTGTTTTCCTCCTTCTTGTGGTTCGTCCGAAATATAGAGAGAAAAAGAGATGGAAACCTTTTTTTTTGTTATTTTGAAAATGAGAGAATGAATGAAATGGTTGAGGTAATGGTGGTTATATGAGTACTATACAAGACATGTTAGATTAAAAATAGCCATATTGTCCCCTCTTGACTTCCCTTGACCGAATGGATCCTAGGGAGGGTCTCGGGTCTTCCTTTTTGTGTCGGGATCACTTAAAAGCTCAATTTTCATCTATTTAAAATGTCAACCAAACTTAGTTATCATTTTCATTACGTTTAAAATCATTTTTCCATAAATCTAGGTTATTCACACGACACCTATCACATTAAATTGCTACAAAAATATATTTTGAGCCGTTATCGGCCGACTCCGGACCGAAAACATGAATTTTTGACTAAACTCAACCAAACCTTGATCATCCATTTAAAAACACTTTAAACCACAAAATATGGTTTGACAACTTATTTTCAACCAACATTTCACTTTTTTATGATTGTTACAGTCTTTTATCGAATTTTACGAAAACAACCGTTTTCTGATAACTCTCAAATCTCACACTCACGATTCACGTTTAAAATCAACGTTGTTTTATTATTATTAATTTATTAAATAAATAAACCCATTAACACATTCCCAACTTCATTAAATCTCCATAATTGAATAAACTGTCGTGCCGGTACGCGCTGCATGATGATTTTTCGCTAAGCGCAGGAAAACTTCTCGGAAAGCACTAAAAACTTCAAAACCACTCTAAAACAGAAAAACGAATAAAAATGATTCATTTACGAACTCAAAACTTCATCAAAATCTTGGTTAAACCAAAACCATTTTTACACAAAATAGTCAACAGAAGTCAACTTTCAACTTTCATCAGGAAAACTAACAAGATCGAAAGACTTCAAATTACAAAACAATAATATTTTATAATACTTAACCTTGAGAAAATTACCGGTTATCACATCAGCCATTTCTTGGATGGCTACTTTCGCATCAGCAGCAGTCTTTGATGGTATGGCTCCTCTTGAATCAAGAATTTGTCTAGTTGGAACATCCAATCCATTATAGAACAAGACTACCTCCTACATCTCTGTTAAATAGTGTTGAGGACATTTCAACAAGAGTTCTTTAAATCGCTCCCAGGCTTGATAGAGGTTTTCATCTGGTTATTGCTGAAAGTTATTGATATCCTTCATTTTCTATGCAGTACGAGCAGGTGGGCAATATTTGCTTAGAAACTTTGTCTTCAGGTCTTCCCAAGTTGAAATCAAACCAGATAGTTTGTTTCTTAGCCAACGACTTGCGGCTCTCATTAAGGACATAGGAAAGGCTCTAAGCATCACTTGGTCTATAGTAATATTAGGGATGTGGAATAAATCCACGATCTTAAGAACTTTCTCAATATGTTCATTCGCATCTTCATGATCTGAACTGCTAAAGGTGTTATCACGTAGTTCCTTGAGAAATTGGCCTTTCAATTCAATAATATTCTTGTCCTTTATCTTAGGCCTAGTAATTCTTGATCCATAGTCGGCTTGAGTTTTGCTCATGTATTGTTCCATAGTTTTCGCCATTGTTTCCGCAACCTCTTCCTCCAAGAAGAATTGGTCAAAAAATAGATCGAAATCAAGCGATCTCGATTCGTCAAGACTTAGTGTCTTGAAGTGTTTCCTAGATGATCAAAATTCTCGTTCTAGGTCCTTGAAAGGTGTAAATAGTTCCTTAGTTGAACATCTTGTCATGCACTACCTGAAACAAAGGATAAACAATCAGTAGGATAGGCTTAGGAAAAAGAAAACACATATATACAAAATATGAATGCGAAAAACTAGATCTGTTACTGTATCAGATGATCAATACGCCGTATTCAATGGAACTGAATAGGCCGTATTAATCTTTTTGAACAAATACGCAGTATTGGATAGAAAGTTGGATACGTCATATCCAATGGAAGTGGATATGCCGTATCGGCTTATCGACCAGAACAGTGTATTATGAAAACAATTAAATACACAAACAATTAAACACACAAATATACAAGCAAATATACAAAATTATACAGAAGTATACACTAATCTGAATTACACTAATCTTAAGGGTTAGATCTAATCTAATCTAAATACCAAAATATTAAATAAAAATCAAGATTAATTCTTACTCCCCAGCAACGGCACCAAAAATTTGATGTGTCGTTGTGTGGTGTTAAATTATGATTCTT
>BQNB010174780.1:1244-13227 GCA_026074375.1 Tanacetum coccineum
TTTAATCGTTTAATGCCCGTTTACATTGAATGATCATTTTTAGTTTACGCGATTTAGCTTAACGATTACGATTTAAGAGAAAACGCATAAAACCCTAAAAATAAATTATGAATTACATAATGTCGTACAATGACCTAAAATACGAGGTGTTATATAAGGCCATCAACAGAGTGCTTCTTGCCTTCAACTCTGCCCTTCTTTGTGCCTTCTCTTCAACACTTGTAGGAGGGATAACAATCTCCTTACCATCAACAATTTTTGTTACTATGGGTACATTACCATTTTCTACGATCTCCCATAGAGTGTATTCAATGCACTATAGGTACTACTCCATCCTCATCTTCCAGAGATCATACTCACCAGGTTGGAGTATGGGTAGCTTGATGGTTTAAGTAGATAGTGAATCCATTGCTTTTTGAAAAAGTAGATCTTATGTGTAATAAAGTTTCTTCTTATTCAAAGCTTCTCACAAGCTCTGATACCACTTTTTGATCCCAATAGAATAGATCTTGCTTAGCTTGTATAAGGCTAAGTTGTATTGAATAAATTCAAAACAACTATGATAGAAACTTTGATTGTGAATATCAAAGACTATGCGGAATCTAGTCAATGATACTAAGAATAATTTCAATGAAACTGTAATGAATAAGATCAATAACAAACAATTTACCAAACTTTCAGCCTCAATATAATACGAACACTCTTAATAGTGTTAGGGTTACAAAACCTTGAAGCTATGACAATTCTATGAATGACTCGATTTGATACTTTGATACTGATACATAGAATTCTATACCCTAGGTCCTCTTTTTATACACCGAGGAATCCTAATGGGATTACAATATTTTCCTAAGTTATCATATTCTTCTAAACAAATAACTTATATGTATCTTTTACAAAAATATCTTATACATATCCCATAAGCAATCTTTATCTTTTCTCTGAGCAATCTTTATCCTTTCAACAGTTGTAATCTTTCAGCAGTTGTAACATTTATACCAGCAGCATTAACTTTCAACACCAACAGTAGTAACTTTTATACCTGCAGTACTAACTGTGTACAAGCAGCATTAACTACTTAGAAAGTTTTCTTCAATCTTCACCAGCAATACTAAGTTACACTAGTAGTACTAACTTTACTCTAGCAGTACTAATATTACTAGCAGTAGTAACTAGCAGTACTAACTACTTAGCATATTTTTCATTAAGATTACTAACAGCACTAATTTATGCTTAGCAGCAGTAACACAAACCTTAACAACAGTAACTTCAAGAAGACTTTTAATCCCAACATTAGTTTCCCTTGACCTACCACTTAAGTGGCAAGGAAGCCTGGGAACTCTGTAAACTTGTTCTTTTATTCTTGTTATTTCTTTTTCATTAGTGTTTGTAATCATGTCTCTTCATGGTTATTCCGATGGTGAATATGATGATGCAAGTGATGTTGATAATGTTACCTTAATCAGTAAACTTGATGTTAGCCACTCTTTACACTTGCATCCCAATGATTTTTTGGCCTTAACTATTGTCTCTGTAAAATTGAAAGGGACTGAGAATTATCAAGTTTGGTCTTGTGCTATGTTACTTGCATTAGAGGGTATAAATAAAACTAGATTTATTGATGGTTCTTGTTGAAGGTCTAATACAGATGAAGTTTTAGGGAGACAATGGGATAGGGTCAATGCTATGGTTTTGGGGTGGATTTTAAACTCGATTTCTGAGGAACTCTTCCTTGGTCAGATAATTTTAAAAAGGGCTAAACATGTTTGGGATGAACTTAAAGAAACTTATGATAAAGTAGATGGTTCTGTGACTTTTAGCTTGCATCATAAAATTCATACCTTAAGTCAAAATGGATCTTCTATTGCTGATTATTATCATAAGTTGAATGCTCTTTGGAAACAATTTGATGCCTTAATTGAGTTGCCTAGATGTACTTGTCATACTGCTGATGATTTTAAGAAACACAATCAGTTAATGAAACTTATTTAATTTCTAATGGATCTTGATGATACTTACATGCAAATTAGGAGTTCTATCCTATCTAGAGAAACTCTTCCTGATGTTAGGAATGCTTATGCTTTCATATCCAGTGAGGAGTCTCACAGGATTGCTACTGGTAGTGTGTTTGGAACCTCTTAGAGGTCTCAGACTTCTGCTTTTAATGTCAATGTTCCTAACATAGGGAATTTTCAGAGGTCTCAAACCTCTACTAGTTTCTCAAGACTTCATAATAATAATAGACCTAATGATAATGGGAATATGAGAACTGCTAGGGGTTCTGCCTTGGTGTGTGAGAATTATGGTTTCAATGGTCATACTATTGACAAATGCTTTAAAATAATTAGATATCCTGCTGATTTTAGGAAAAGGAAAGCTGGTTCAAATCTTAAAAGGAAAAATGTTTCTAATAATGTTGTTGGTTCTAGTTCTTCTAATGGATTTTTTGATGAACAAATGGCTACTCTTATTTCATTAATCAAAGAGAATTCTATTAATGGAAAAGGGGTTCACTCTAATATGGCAGGTACTTATATGAATTCTAGTACTGTGTTTAATAAGAATTTTGAGAAATTCTTCTGTTCTAATAGCTCTTTGCATTCTAAGCTTGTCTCTAAAGGGCTAATTACTGATTCAGGTGCTAATCAACACATAACTTGCACTGATAAGAATCTTATTGATGTCATTGATATTTCTTACTTAAAATTAAAGTAACTCATCCTAATGGGACTGGGGCATTCATTACTAGAATTGGAAATATGCCTTTGACTGATTACATGACCTTATATGATGTTTTGGTTGTGCTTGAATACTGTGTTAGTTTGATGAGTGTTCATAAAGTTGCTAGAGACAGTAAACTTGTGATTGCATTTAATGAAATGCATTGTTATGTGATGAACCAGGATTTAAGGAAAGGAAAAATTCTGGGGACTGGTAAATAAATTGGTGGATTATATTACTTTGATGGAAATCAAGGTATAAATTTTAAGAATCTTAAAAGTAATAATGTATGTTTTTTATCTAAACAGATTTGGCATTGCAGACTTGGTCATCCTGCTGACCAAGTCTTGGATGTTTTAAAACCTACCTTAAATTTTGACAATAAAAACACTGAATTAATTTGTGACACTTCTCAAAGAGCTAAACAGACCAGAGAACCTTTTCCTCTTAGTGATCATGTGTCAACTGAATTGGGTAAACTTGTTCATCTTGATTTGTGGGGACCTTATAAAGTCACTAGTAGGGAAGGGTTTAAATTTTTCTTGACCATTATGGATGATTTT
Organism: Tanacetum coccineum; assembly: GCA_026074375.1. NCBI lineage: Eukaryota > Viridiplantae > Streptophyta > Magnoliopsida > Asterales > Asteraceae > Tanacetum > Tanacetum coccineum. The sequence continues at coordinate 4,529 of BQNB010174780.1, forward strand.
TCAAGGGCTGTTTGGGTTTATTTACTTAAGTCTAAGACTTAAGTTTTTCATAATATAGTGGTGTTTTATAATCTCATTAAAACCCAGTTCAAGAAAAACATTAAGGTCTTTAGGAGTGACAATGGTTCTTAATTTGTTAATCAATATTTTATGGTTTATATGAATCTAATGGTATTGTTCATCAGACCTCATGTAGCTATACCCCTCAACAAAATGGAACTATTGAGAGGAAGCATAGACACCTTCTTAATGTTGCTAGATCCCTTCTTTTTCAGGGAGGGATTCCTTTTAATATGTGGTCTGAATGTGTTCTAACTTATACCTATTTGATTAACAGATTACCTACATCTATGCTTAATGGAAAGTCTCCTTATGACCTAGTATATAATAAGCCTCCTTCTCTCAATCATCTGAGATCTTTTAGCTGTTTGGCCTATGCCACTATTCTTAACAGTCATGATAAATTTGGAAGTAGGTCTGAAAAGTATGTTCTTGTTAGATATTCAAATTCTAAGAAAGGGTATAAATTATGGAGTCTTGATAATAAACAGATTATCTATTCAAGGGATGTTAAGTTTTTTGAGGATATATTTCCTTTTAAGCAAAATAACTCAAATGAAATTGCTAATTCTGTTCAAGATGTAAATCATTTGAATTTTTTCAACAATAACACTCTTGATGACTTACCTGAAATACCCAATGATGAGGAGAGAAGGAACCCCAGTCTTATCAGGCATGGTAATTCACCTTTTCACTCTGGTAGTACTTCTGCATTCTCAAATGAGAATGATGCAGGGCATTCTCAGGATGCAGATGACTCTGCCAGTGAGAATGGGAGTTTTGCAGCCGATGAGCAGAATAATAGTAATTCTGAGGGTAATGATCTTCATGATCAATCTCAGGATAATGTCAGTCAAGATATTAATGGTGCTCAAAACTTAAGAACGTCTTCTAGAACTTCTGTTTTTTCAAAAAATTTAATGATTTTGTTGTTGATTCAAAAGTAAAATATGGTCTTGAAAAGTATGTTAATTACTCTTATTTAAGTAAGGGAATTTATTGTTTTTCAACTATGCTTAATAAGGGTGTTGAGCCCAAAACTTATCTTGAGGCTTATCAGCATAAGCATTGGGTTAATGCTATGAATGCTGAGATGGATGTTTTATATAGAAATAATACATGGGAAATTGTTGATCTTCTTGTTGGGAGAAAGGCCATTGGTTCTAAATGGGTTTGGAAAATTAAATACAAATCTGATGGAGAAATAGAAAGATACAAGGCTAGGTTAGTTGCAAAAGGTTTCAATCAAAGGGAAAGAATTGATTTTGATGAAACCTTCTCTCCTGTTGTTAAGATTGTTACTGTGAGATGTTTGATTAATCTTGCTGTGTAGAATGGTTGGTCCTTGTTTAAGATGGATATTAATAATGCTTTTCTGTATGGTGACTTAGAAGAAACTGTTTATATGGCTTTACCTCCTTATTATTTTCCTAATAATGAGACTAAAGTGTGTAAACTTAATAAGTCTCTATATGGTCTTAAGCAGGCTCCTAGGCAATGAAATGCTAAGCTTAACTTCTGCTTTGCTTGAAAATAATTTTGTGAAGAGTAAAAGTGATTATAGCCTATTCACTAAGTCCTTTGATGATGTTTTTTCCTTTGCTGTTGTTTAGTTATGTAGATGATATTATCATAACTGGGAATAGTTTAACTGAAATTGAAAAGGTTAAGCAATTTCTTAAAACAAAGTTTATGATTAAAGACTTAAGGAAGTTGAAATACTTTCTTGGAATTGAGGTTTTAGATACTCCTAAGGGTATTTGTTTGAATCAAAGAAAGTATTGTCTTGAGCTTATTGATGAGTTTGGTTTACTTGCTGGAAAACCTTCTAATTTGCCTATGCAGCCTAATATATATTTGACTAGTGAACCAAGTGATGCTGATCCTTTGTTTGATAATGTTACTGAGTATCAAAAGCTTATTGGTAAACTTATATACTTAACCACTACTAGACCTGATATTGCTTATACAGTTTCGTGTCTTAGTCATTTTATGCCTAATCCTCTTAGAAGTCATCTAAAAACTGCTCTAAAGGTAATCAGGTATTTAAAAGGCTCTCCAGGTAAGGGTATAAATGTGATTAAAGGGTCTGCATCTAGTATTGATCTTAAAGCATACTCAGACGCAGACTGGGCAAGGTGTGCTGATACAAGAAGGTCTATTACTGGTTATTGTGTATTCATGTGTGGTCTTATGTTATTCCCTGTAAGAAGTAAGAACAAACACAATTTCAAAGTCTTCTACAGAAGCTAGCTCTAGCTTCTGTAACTTCTAAAGTCATTTGGATTCTTAAGATTTTGAAAGATTTAAAGTGTTTCAATCTCTTACCTGTAAAAGTGTTTCAATCTCTTAAGATTTTGAAAGATTTAAAGTGTTTCAATCTCTTAAGATTTTGAAAGATTGCTGCCAATCCCATATTTCATGAAAAGACTTAACACTTAGAAATTGACTTACATTTTGTAAGAGAAAAAAATTGTTGCTGGGGTAATTGAAACTGTTAAAATAGAAACTGTAAATCAAATTGCATATATTCTATACTAAAGGATTGGATACGAACTAACACAATATTTTGTTTTATAAATTAGGGCTGGGAGGTGTTTAAAGACTAATCTATCTGACGTTTTATATCTCATGGTCTAATTCTGTCAATATTGTATTTTGTAATTTTAGTTACATGGGTCTTACAAGGTGTGTAAGCTTCTTAAGATGAAGGACCCACCTTGTTCAACTGGAATTCTCGACCGGTTAATTATAATCTCAAGGAAGGGTTTATGAATTTCTCATAACCCTAAACCTCTTCCCTTCCTCTCTCACCTTACTGTCCCGTCCCCTCCCTTTCTTTAAAAAAATAACTCGAGAACATAGCGTAAATCGCTTCTCTCTCTAAAGAATATACTCTCCTCTCCTTCTCTCTCTAGAATTTTGTATCTGGTGGTGTTGTTCATTCTTTGTAATAGCTTGAATATAATTTTGTGCAGAGTAAAAGTGATTATAGTCTGTTCATTAAGTCCTTTGATGATGTTTTCATTGCTTTGTTAGTTTATGTAAATGATATTATCATAACTGGGAATAGTTTAACTGAAATTAAAAAGGTTAAGCAATTTCTTTAAACAAAGTTTATGATCAAAGACTTAGGGAAGTTGAAATACTTTCTTGGAATTGAGGTTTTAGATACTCCTAAGGGCATTTGTTTGAATCAAAGAAAGTATTGTCTTGAGCTTATTGATGAGTTTGGTTTACTTGCTGGAAAACCTTCTAATTTGCCTATGCAGCCTAATATATCTTTGAGTAGTAAACTAAGTGATGTTGATCCTTTGCCTGATAATGTTACTGAGTATCAAAAGCTTATTGGTAAACTTATATACTTAACCACTACTAGACCTGATATTGCTTATATAGTTTCTTGTCTTAGTCAATTTATGCATAATCCTCTTAGGAGTCATCTGAAAACTGCTCTAAAAGTAATCAGGTATTTAAAAGGCTCTCCGGGTAAGGGTATAAATGTGATTAAAGGGTATGCATCTAGTATTGATCTTAAAGCATACTCAGATGCAGACTGAGCAAGGTGTGTTGATACAAGAAGGTCTATTACTGGTTATTGTGTATTCATGTGTGGGTCTTTGGTTTCCTGTAAAAGTAAGAAACAAAACACAATTTCAAAGTCTTCTACAGAAGCTAGCTCTAGCTTCTGTAACTTCTAAAGTCATTTGGATTCTTAAGATTTTGAAAGATTTAAAGTGTTTCAATCTCTTACCTGTAAAAGTGTTTTGTGACAGTAATTCAGCAATTAAGATTGCTGCCAATCCCATATTTCATGAAAGGACTAAACACTTAGAAATTGACTTACATTTTGTAAGAGAAAAAAATTGTTGCTGGGGTAATTGAAACTGTTAAAATAGAAACTGTAAATCAAATTGCATATATTCTAACTAAGGGATTGGATACGAAACAACACAATATTTTGTGTTATAAATTGGGGATGACTGATTTGTTTCAGAATAAGATTAAGGGAGGGTGTTAAGAATAATCTTATTCTGTTTTATATCTCAGGGTCTAATTCTGTCAATATTGTATTGTAATTTGAGTTACTTTGGGCTCAAGGTGTAAGCTTCTTAAAGATGAAGGACCAGAGATGTCAAATGGAATTCTCGACCGGGTATTTAAGCTCAAGGAAGGGTTATGATTTCTCATAACCCTAAACCTCTTCCCCTTCTCCACCTTACTGTCCCGTCCCCTCCCTTTCTTTAAAAAAATAACTCGAGAACATAGCGTAAATCGCTTCTCTCTCTAAAGAATATACGCTCCTCTCCTTCTCTCTCTAGAATTTTGTATCTGGTGTTGTTGTTCATTCTTTGTAATAGAACAATCACTAATTAGGTGATTGTATCACACATGATTAGCAGTGGTGATTTGGTTTTGAGTTCTTGAATAAGATCAAGCTATTTTGATTTAATTGTGAGAGATTGTTTAGATCTTGAATTGAGATTCAAGATCATTATTCTGTTTTAATAAAAATTTGTTCAGACATCTTATGTGCAAAACGGCTAACACAAATATTCGATTGCTTATCGAGAATCTCATCCTGTCTTAAAACGAGGTCGAGGGAAACCTTGTTTGAATTATTTGATTACAAGTTGGTACACTCTTTGGACTCTAGGTTGATCCAAAAGTGAAGAGAGACAAAGGGCATGTTTTTGCCATTAATTAAAGAATCAAGATGATCATGTTACAAATATATTCATATTCTGGAATTTGATAGTAGGGTTGTTAGATATATTGATGATATGCTGTTTTCTAACCTACCATGCATCAGTACTGATGAATCTAGAAAATGAAATTATCAAAGGCCCAATTATATGCAAAAAAATACAATCAAGTTTAATATCAATAAAGATATTTGTTGGTACTTTTGTTATTATATCTTTTGAACAGAAGTAACTTTGTAGGGGGTCGATCATGTTGGATGACCAACCATTACGACCGGTCTAACTAGGGACGGAGCCAAGACCAAATATGATCGAATACACAATTTTTTTAACCATAATATAATAGAGTTAAAATGTGAATTAAAACGAAGATTTCATTAAAACGATAAGACAGAAACACATTTCAATGGATCAGGTGCATTTATGTTACATTTGAGAAAAATTGTTGTTTTTTTCAAAAATTAACACTAAATCGAAAAAATCCATAAGTGTCCTGGGCACCCGCAGGACACTCCCTGGCTCCGTCCCTGGGTCTAACGCATGCACTCTGCGGGTGACCAAAGATACCTCATGAGTGAGAATACCCAACCTAAGCGTATGTAAACTTTTTACTAGAAGATGGTATTATTTGGTCATAGAGGTCCCCCACTCACTCACACACACACCCATGCATGATGCATATGCACAGTTACAATACTACTGAAATTAGTCTACTGCTATACGATCTAATTTTGTTCTTGGAGTTTGGCACGCACGCTTTCCTACAAATACAAGCATTAATAATGGGGGTGGGGGTAGTACGTGTTGGCATTGTCGAATTAAATATGTATAGGTTGGCATTTATTTCGACAAATTGGATTCAAGGTATAAAACTACTGTTCTGATTTGCATTGTCCTATTAGTAGTATTTATTGCATATATATGTTTCACTGATTATGGTATTGTCAAGTAGTTGTTTCATGGACCATAGAAATGAAATCGATCATTCATTTCTTTTAGCTCATCTTGTTAAGCGTGACTTTGAAATATGACAACTCTACTCGATATGACACTTGAGAACATGATTCTGAGTAGATCTTTAAGGGGATAACTAAGGCTACTCACTATAAAGAGGTCGACCGACTCGGTCGACTCCGGTCCCGGTCGGTCGCCTCTTTAGTGGCTTCGTCGGTCGTCTCCCATAAGGGTCGCACTCGATCGTTTGAACGATCGTTAGTCGTTCTCCACTTTTCCAACGTTAATATGTGTTTATAAATTAAAAAAAATCTTTTTTATATTTTAAAATTTAAATACTTTAACACTATAAATACCCAACTCATTACACCATTTTATACACGCATTCAAACCACTTCTATTTTTATACTTTTCATTTTTATAATTGTCTAACGGTTCGGCTTCCAGTTCAAACCGCCGTGGAAAGGCCAAGACGTCACAACCATGGACAACAACGGAAGAGATCACGTTGTGTACAGCTTGGTGCAAGGCGATGGAGAACTACGACACATGAGCCATGAAAAAAGGGGTTTGGTTGGAGGTTTTTGCTAACTTTGAGAAAGAAATGAGGGGACTATTCGAGGATATGATACCATCGTCGCCAAATGGAAAAATTCGATTCATCCTAAAATTGTTGCGTCTAATTTCGTTTACGATAGTGTCCAACGGATGGACGAGAATGAGTCTTCTAACCTCGTTTTGTTTCAAAATGCGTTAGCCGAATTTGAAACTGGGTACGGACATCCCTTTACAATGAAGGCGTGTTGGAGAATTTTAAAAAATCATCCTGCTGGGACAGAAATTGAAATGCCTACATTTAACAAACGACGTAATAATGAAGTTTAGTTTAACTTTCTAATTTTTATTGTAATTTTTTTTAAATGTATTTGAATAATTATGTATTGCTTTTAATAATAATGTTTTTAATTATTATGTAATGTTTTTTGAGTGTTGATATTTATGCCTAACAAGGAGACCTAATAATAGACCTAATCATTCAATCATTGACAAGTGTCATACACTTTTTCTCAATCATCATTTTTAACCAATCAACTTTATAGATCTACCAATCACATCTTTAGGTTTATTTTTAAGTCCAACTTTTAGGCATACAATTCATTTTCCATGTTTTTAATATGTAATGTTTTTAAATTCAATATTATTATTTTAAATTCAATATTCAAATTTTAAATTCCAACGACTACTATTCCAACGGCTAGTTTTCTCTTATTATAAATACTCCTTTCCATCATTCATTTTCTCCCACAACTTCTTAAATTCTATATTCAAATTTTAAAATCCAACGGCTATGGATAAGAAAACTACCCAAACCAATCCCCCGACACCCGAGAAACCACCCATGCCTCCCATTTCTTCATTTTCTACGGGTGTTTCGTCATCACAACAACCCATGTCTCCATTTCTTCATTTCCAAAGATCAAGGAATCAACTGATGAACATGAGATATGTGATGACTATCTTACAGATGGATTTCTCACTGAGAAAGAGCAACAACAACTACTTCTTGATGAAAAGGCACTAAGAGAAACGTTAGAAGAAGAAGCAAGGGATGAAAAAGAGTTAGAGGAGAGAATTAAGCATGTACAAGCTCATGATGAGCTATTCAGGTTTGAATTTGGGGTGAAATCTCATTCAGAATACGAATCATATTAATTTAGCTATGTATCGTTTTTAATAATTTAGTAACTATTTTAATTATGTTGTTTTATTGTAATGTTTTTATGTTATTTGAATAATTATGTAATGTTTTTTATTTTATTATGTAATGTTTTTATTATTAATGAAATTAAATTTTGTTTAAAAAAATTGGAAAAATATGTACAAGCTCATGATGAGCTATTCAGGTTTGAATTTGGGGTGAAATCTCATTCAGAATACGAATCATATTAATTTAGCTATTCGTTTTTAATAATTTAGTAACTATTTTAATTATGTTGTTTTATTGTAATGTTTTTATGTTATTTGAATAATTATGTAATGTTTTTTTATTTTATTATGTAATGTTTTTATTATTAATGAAATTAAATTTTGTTTAAAAAAATTGGAAAAAAATAAATGTCGCCTTATAGTGGCAAAAAGTTGCATGTAGATCGCCGGAGAGAGAAAGCTGATGTGGTAAGAGAAAATGTAGGTTGGTACATGTCATTGTAGTGGGTAGCCTAAGGATGACAAAAACATATAACACACCAACTTTTTTTTGAGGTAAATGGTTACCCTGGTAAATTGTATTAATCACAAGAAAAGTTAAGTACAATGGAATGTGACCGACATGCCACATTAACCTCAAACAAAGCTTGAACTACCACTAACTCAAAAGAGACATGCCTCTAGTGAAGAACAACAATCAAAACAAGCTAAGACACATCCTAATTTGACCTAAACAACTTTCACGCCATAATATCAACAAGTCAAACATATGAAGGATAGCTATTCAAATGAGATTGCCTCCATAAAAAACCTTCCCAAGAAAAACCCAATGGGAAAAAACCTTGGAGAAAAAAAAAGTACAACTCTCATTTGAAACTCCGGATTTGAGAAACCAACTCTTACGAGGCCTTCCATGAAAACAGGACCAGTAGAAAAGACGTCGCACATGAGGAAACATCAACTACCATAAAGCCTAAAGGTACTAGGCATATTTCATCGCTCAAGCAGACGAGTGACATTGATAGTATTCTTGAATCTGAACGTCATAATCTTCAAGCGAACCATAACCATAATAATGTCCCTTATCTCTTCCACTGACCTTTTAACATTCTTGAACAAACGATTGTTACTGTAACACCCCCATTTTTACATACAGCAGCGGAAGCTAATCTGGGGTATTACTTCAAAGGTACAACAGTCATAATCATAAAAAACGAATCAAAAAGAGTCGTTTATAAAAATAAGTTATCATTCATTTATTTCATCAGAGTT